>JAOCNB020422427.1:0-15181 GCA_026546465.2 Palythoa caribaeorum
AATAATAATAATAATAATAATAATAATAATAATAATAATAATAATAATAATAATGATAATGATAATAATAATAATAATGGAAACTTTATTACGTTTTTGGCAATAAACTACAAATGTGAATCTCACTACACGTAGATAATTCACAGCTGGCTACTTGGCTATAATAATAATAATACTGACAATAATAATAATAATAATGATAATGATAATGATAATAATAATAATAATAATAATAATAGCATTTATATAACGCCATATACACTGACTGCTCTATGGCGCTTCACAATTCTAAAGTTAAAATATTTTATACAAAATTATAAATAATAAAAAGAAAAGTCTTTAATTTACATTTAAAAAGAGTGATCGATCCACTATTCCTTATGTCGAGTGGTAGGGCATTCCAAGCATTTGGTGCTGCAACTGAAAATGCCCTATCCCCGTAGGTCCTTTGATTGGACCTAGGAATCGTCAGAAAACCCTGATCAACCGACCTTAGATTGCGACTAGGTTTATAATTCTTCAAAAGACTGTTAATATATGCAGGAGCTAAATTCCACAGTATAGGTGACATATCATTCCCTTTGTTTAGAACATGGCATTTTTGTTCACTTATTTTCAATGCAGAAAAGTGTTTGAAAATGTTTTTGAAAGTAGGTGATTCCCCCGGCCATTGGAGAAAGTTTTTCTTGGTTTCTCGTGGTTGGTTGTCAGCGGTGATAAACGAAAGTCATGCGTGCAATGCGCTCTGTTATGCAAATTTTACGCGGCACAATTCAACTTGTTCATGAATTCCATTGTGGAGTTGAGTAACGGCTGAAAAGTCAGTAATCCATGCCAGAACATCTGATACTGTCAAGATTTACTGTGAAAGATATCTGCGTACCGTTATTCTTGTTCTGCAGTGGGAGTAATTTGTTCATCATTAGCTGGATTCATTCCCGCAAAAGGCGAAGGATCGAAAGTAAGTGGTCCCAAACATATGTGTATAAATTGATGCGCTTTCTTCTCATGGTTTTAGAGTAATTACGCTGTTTTGCGAAAGATACTGATACCAGTAACAGAAGCAATAATTATCTCATGTTTATTGGATTAATTTCTTTTTTTAAATAAATGTATTTTCTGTAAGGAATTGTTGTGAGAATGATTTAAACGTAAATATGACTTAAAACAGAACGAAATGATTTGACAGAACGTACGAAAGCGTTACTCGGTTATGTTTTCATCCAACCGTTTCGTTATGCACATGTAGGGATTGTTTGTTTATCAAAATGCGGTGGGTTGAGCTCTATTTCTATAGCTGTAGTACATAACAGTTTCGTGTAGCGTTTTTTATAGGTCAATGGTTCGACTTTGTTTTGGTTAAATTTTCTCCCGAACTTTGCGATGTCTATAAAAAATTTAAAACCGTGAATTTTGAATATACTTGAAAAATACACGCAAACTCGGGACAAGTTGAAATATAAATATAATTATAAAAGCCAAGCTTGAAATAAGTAGATAGTTGGTATTTTTTTCGTTATTAAACTGTGAGTTCAAAACATTTCCTACTGTGACAGCAGCGACGAAGTGTGAAAACTTTCACAAACAACGAATTCTCTCGCGGCTAATTAGCAATGTTAGTTAATCCAAAGAAAGTTTATTTTACATGCCTCTTTGAAAGAAGTCAAGTTGGGGGGCTGCAATTTTTTCTCATTCTTGGCTCACCAAAACAAAGCTTTTTACAATGCCAACGAATTTTTATTCTCTTTGACAAATTATGCAGGCTTTGAGTTGAATATGGCTTTGTTTTTTAAAATGTTTATACAATTCAGTTTGCAGACAAAGTTTTGAAATATTCATGCGTCGTTGTCTTGAATTGTACCATGGATATTTGTCGACAAATTAGTACTGTTTTTTTAAAAAATATTGATTTTGTTTTTGCAAAGTAGAATTCAAGTGATGTTAGTATCGTCTGGTTGGTCTAGTGTTGTGATGTTGATGGATTCTAGAGTGTACACGCACCCTGTCATTTTAAGACAATAAAAAACACAATAGATTTGACGTTCTTCAGCGAATCTAATCTAATGTTTCCGGTAATATTGGCATTGTTTTCTATGTTGAAATATCTTACGGCAGAACATATGCTAAATATCCACAATTACTGTTCATGAGTCAACTGCCCACTGATTTGCGATACTTTACATTGAATCAGGATCTGTGATAATTAAGTTTATAAAGTGGTGTTAACATAAATATTCTTTTACAGTTCAAAAATTCTTAGTGTGAAGCATTGCAGAGACAGATTTTAATAACTATGAAATTAATGCTTTTCTGTATTAAACCGTTCCACTGACATCGTCACGTTTTCTGTTTTTATTAACAAAAGCAGTTTATAAAATATTAATGGAAGATCTTTTTGCGTGAAATAGTCTTTCACTCTTTTCCCTTTTACATTAGAAACATTAGTTCCCATTAACTGAGATTTTTATCTGATGTCCATTTCCCAGTAGGGAATCTGGTTATCCAGCAGTCACTGCTTTATTTTGACAAAACTTGATCTAAACACCTGTTATATGTCATTTACATTGCTTGAAATGTATTGTGTGTTAGAAATTGTTTATTTTATGACTGGCCAGTTTCAATACATATAAACTTTCAACAGCACTGTAACATTTTTCTCAACCTTTCCCTGCTGAGTTTTCTACAATCAAAATTACCAAAAATAAATTATGTGTGAAAACTGTCAATTTTTATATTTTGTTGTAAAACCTTTAGCAGGTTACAGTACTCATCTGAGTGTATGGAACACATCAATTTTGAACCCAGGCTGCGAGGTTCGGAATACATGTATTTTGTAAGCTGGTAACAAAATTCCATTTTGTCTGCTTAAAACAAGTGATTCTAAAACCTGATATTCTTGTAGAATGATATGCATAATAGTATGTTTTAAAAACAATACTTCAATTATTCATTTGTAATTTTCCAGGCCAATGCTAGAACAGATCAAATGATAGAAATAGAATAATGTTTGTTTCATTAAGTTAGAAAAAGGTGTTTGTTGTGCATATTTTGTCATTTATCCAGAATATGATTAATTTCATTTACTTTTTCCATTTGATTTATTGTTGATCAATTATCAATATCATTAGGTTTAATGTTGTATGCTTTTTGAATAGGCATGGACTTTCTTTGAGTACAGTATGGGCTGTAGATGATTTCTTTCAGATTTGAATTGTATATAGCTTTGACTCATTGTTTCATCCAGAAGAATATCAAGCAAACCAGTGTTTCTGGGGGTAGGATAAAATAATAGTTTAAAATAATAAAATTACTTATAACTGATATATTATCATTTCATACTTTTTAGTATATAGTTGTAAAGCCAAGAAGATAAAAATTTAAATCAGTGAAGAAAGGATTTTGCCCCAAATAAAATTTAATGCTTGTTCATACTATCTATATTAAAGTGAGAAACATTTTGGAATGAATTCAATTAGAATATATTGCTTTTTAAATATTCTCACATTCTTCAAAAATTTAAAACCCTAATATTCCATAAACAATTATTTTTAGTTTAGAACTTGACTGTTGTTATTTTAAGCAAGTACAAATAATAAAATTCTACTGGGATGCAGAAGAACATGCTAGACTCCAAGACAAAACACAATTAACATTCTTTGTTTTACATTTCCCAGTGGAGTCCAGCACTTTCTTTTGCGTCCCAGTGTATTATTATTAATTTTGTATCCTGTAGTCATTTGATCTTGCTGCAAAGGGCCTATTAAATGACTCTTTGAAAGATAACAGTTTTGTCAATTAGTTTAGTATGAAAATATACAATTATGTAAATATCTTGTAAATTCAATGCAAAAGTAAACTTACAGACTAATTGCGCTTTGAGTCTTGCTAAACTGGAAGTTTTGTCTAACTAGGCTGTAAATAACTTATAGATTCCAGAGAAATTCACAGACTAATTGCATTTTTGCAGGGTCATTTTACAGTAGACTTGCAAGGTATTTACATTATTTTCGTACTCAACAAACACTAAAGATATTTTCTTACAATTTTTCCACTGAGCTGTGTTATTGAGGAATGTTAAAGCTCTCCATTGAGTTGTTATTTTAAAAACTGGATGTTAAAGCTCTCCATTGAGTTGTTATTTTAAAAACTGAATCATCAATCCCTTACTGAACCTGTTGGTTCTGATGTGGTTGAACTCCTTTGATTTTCATTATTTCGTTTTGCTTGCATGCAGATTTTTATTGTGAAAAACTGTCTAGTATTTCTCTCTGTTACTCTTAGTATTACTCTCTGGCTGCATTCAAGATTTTGTGTAATTATAAAGGTCTTCATGAACTGAAAAGTGCATTGAGTTGCTAGATGTTAAATGAGATAATGCATTAAGTCTGTCATTAGCTTTGCTCACTCACTTTTTATAGTATAGAACTCTGTAGTTGTGAAAACACCTATTCTAATGACAATTCTTGTATTAACAATAATTAGCTATACTCCTTGAATGCATAAATTTTCCACAATGAGCAATTTCTAGTGTTGACAGTTTCTCGCAGTTCCTTAATGAGCTTTGCATAAGTCATTGTTTGATTAAACAAAAATGTACTTCACTACAATAATAGAATTATAGGAGTTGCTGCTACTGTGGTAGAAATTACTTGATATCATTTTGTTTTTGTCAAGAGAAAATTTATGGGTTGGGTCCTGGTAAAATATATTTTCTACTGTGGAGAACTCCTGGAAAACTTATGGAATGGTTATCATCAGTCACTGAGCACCATGTGTTATATTTAACTTAGACATTACATTACTTTCTTAAGAGCATAAAATGTGCAAATGCATGGTTTGTTTATTTCATTTGTTTACTGTGGCTTTTCAACATAAAAATTCACAAATCTTCTACTCTCAAACTACTGCAGCAGCACTTGAAATATTTTCACGAGAGATCACAACAGGTTGTAGCCACAAAGTATGAGATGAATTGAGTAACTTGATTGCACAAGTTGCAACTTGCTCTGCTCAAACTGTTAATCAAAATACCGTCCTGTGTTGCAGTGGAAGATTGCAAGGTTGTCAACAAAATAATTAACATTCAGTTTGACTGTAAAGACAGGTTTTCTGCAACTTGTTTACAGAACAAAAAAAGAGGTACTGATGAGTTGTGGGTGTAGAAACCCCAAAAAAGGGTTCCTCATAAAAGTTGGAATCATATTGCCTGTAATTTGATCCTCCATTTCTTTATATTGGTTGCAGCGCAGGTGTTGTTGGTGTGGTAGTCTGATCCTTGTTTATTTAACAAACTTGTAACCACGAGCTGTAACTACATGGATGGCCAGTACAGGCCCCTCTGGTCCCTGGGATGCATCAGATGACAGCTCCAACTATGATATCCCAAGGTCCCGGCCCCCTCCTCGGCCCAGACGTAGCACCCTCAGGGTGAGTCACCTTGGCCCATCTGCCTCCAGACGCACGCCATTTTCTCAACCTCACCCAAGACATAACCCAGTAACACTGGAGCCAAGATCAACTAAAAAGGGAATCCTTCGACACCGGGGAATGGAAAATGAGCATGTTGCTGAGAGGGTGGAAGATCTTGCTGCATCATTACAAGCTACATCCGAGGTGTTATCAACTGCTGATCGAATGCTGGAACATTACCGTGACATCAATGTTGAACAGGATGATGAAATTGCAAAGGTGATCTACCTTTTTAACCTTTTAGCCCCAAACGTGACAAATGATGTGTTGGTAAATTCTCCTAACTGAGCTCAGTACTTTCTGTATAGGCAGTTTGGAAGAAGTTGGCTTTCAACATCCACAGCTTATTCCAGTTGATCAATTCCGTATTTTTTATTACCAGTTAACTGTATTTGCTTCATGTATACATCAATGCCAAGTCAATCCCTATTTGTTTGATTTATGTAATGAAAAGTCATCTAAAAGGATTTAGCTTAACTTAAATAGCTGTTATTGTATGTAAGGTAAATGTTGTAAGAAAATGAAAAAAATTGAATATTTGTTGGAGCATTTCAATTATATCAAGATAACTTAAACTAATACCTGCTTATACTACAGTAATTATGAAGATGAGCTATACTATAATGGTAGTTTGAACTACCTAGTAATTTTGTTGGTTATTTAGTTGAGATTTGAACTGGAAAAGTCTGCTGAGTTGTTGCGTCATGAGAGATCTTCTAGAAGAAGACGACTGCCAGTAACACCTTCCACTTCACAGGTAACTGATAAAACAAGTTTGTGTTGTTTTTAATTTAAATTATGTTTTTGCAATGAGTTCAATGAGTTTAAACACAATATTATTAGATATAAAGCTTAACACTCAGATTACTAAGTATATTGACTGGAAGTAATTTCACTTCAGACTCATCATCTTTCAATTCTATGTCAAAATATCCACCGCATGTGGGTTTTCATGTTGCATGGTTGCCATCCATTTCTCTCTATAGACCTAATTGGCTTCCCTCAATGTTTTCCCAATACAGTACTCTTGGGAAATGAGGTTCTTTGTTTAAGCTGAACATTCTTTCGTGTTTTTCTCATTACCACATCTGAAACAAAAAATATTATTTCCCAAGAGGACTGTATTGGGAAAACATTGAGGGAAGCGGGTTAAGCCTATTCGCATTTCGGCGCTTATCATGTAGACTTGCCGGTCATGATTTGCGAAAGTTTACTCGCTATGTTCTTCTAATCTCGGAAAATTGGTGACGTGCCGTCCCGGGAAATTACTTACGTCCATGAAGCATGTCAGGTGTCACGTAATACTAGCATGTAGGGCTATAGAATGAAATACTGTGGCAGCCTTAAAACTAGTTTGAAGAAGCAGTGGCCACATGCAGTCCTCGACTGCCTAATTTTTTCATTTCTAAAGGAACACATTTTAAGAAGACTGGGACGATCCTGACGATTATATGGAAATTAACTCTCAAAGAAAAGAATTTTTGATACGTTTTCACAAGTTGAAACATTTGTTGAAAAATACTTAGATTATGACGTAAAACTGGTTTTTTGCAGAAAAATAGGATACACACTTTTATAAGAAAATTTTGCCGAAGCTAATCGTTCTGCACTTTTTGGCGACCTCAGCCTCAATTTCTTCTTGAATTGTTCTTATTTCTGTGAGCGGTTTTTATTGAAGAAAAAACGAAATGTCAACAAAGCATTGGAAAACAAAATGCCTGGCACCACACTGAATTTAAAGGCAAACTACCTTCATTGTTTGTTGAACGGTCTTTAGGGCTCAATTTACAGTTTTATTTTTTATACAGCATTACTGAGTTAAATTACGAATTCAGTCAATTTTCTATTAGAAAAATTTTCTAACTGTTACGAAGCTTCAGCCTGAGCTTTTCTTAAATTGTACTGCTACGTTAAAGTTACAAGCTTCATTCAAGTTTCTATCTGAAAAACCTTACAGTTATCGGGTCTCAGTCTGAGCTTGTTCTTAAATTGTACTGCTACGTTAAATTACAAGCTTCATTCAAGTTTCTATCTGAAAAACCTTACAGTTATCGAGCCACAGTCTGAGCTTGTTCTTAAGTTGTACTGCTACGTTAAGTTACAAGCTTCATTCAAGTTTCTATCTGAAAAGCCTTCCTTAGTTATCGAGCCACAGCCTGAGCTTGTTCTTAAATTGTACTGCTACGTTAAGTTACAAGCTTCATTCAAGTTTCTGTCTGAAAAGCCTTCCTTAGTTATTGAGCCACAGCCTGAGCTTGTTCTTAAATTGTACTGCTACGTTAAGTTACAAGCTTCATTCAAGTTTCTATCTGAAAAACCTTACAGTTATCGAGTCTCAGCCTGAACTTGTTCTTAAATTGTACTGCTACGTTAAAGTTACAAGCTTCATTCAAGTTTCTATATCTGAAAAGCTTCCTTAGTTATCGAGCCTCAGTCTGAGCTTGTTCTTAAGTTGGTCCAAAATTTTGGATAATTTTAGCCTCGTTGTTTCTATAAAGTTTTTCTTTGAAAAAAAAAAACAAGCGTGTTGAATGGAAGAATAAGAATTTGAGCCAAACTTTTTTTCATCGCATGACTATCAACAGTTTTACTGGACAATTCGTTTAATCTTTTAGTTGAATCGTTTTGGCTTATAGTTATATTTAAATGTTCTCACAAACGATAGTTTTGCAACATAACCTAGCTTTTTTCAGCGTGTTGGACACAGCGTTTTTTACTTTCAACACTGTTGGTGATAATGTGTTTTTAAACGAGCTTTATGACAGATGCCATAATTTTTGTTCTGCTTGGGAATTTTTCAAAAGATTTCACATTTCATACACAGATGGCTTGAAACTTCTTTTGTATTCTCAGTGCTTTGAAAACTGAAGTATTTTATTAGCAGAGCCTGAAATAACGGCCGGCGGTCGGCGATTTTCCGACCAAATTCCACTTTTTCCGACCAAATGCTGAAAATGATCGTAAATTTTGTCCGGACAAATTTTGAGTTTACTCAAACTAAACTAAAACATTTCCGACCAAATTTGAATGTTTCCAGTCAAATTTCAAAAGTATTCCAGCCTCTTTTGCAGAAACGAGAGTTAACCGCAAAATTAATAATTTGAATATCTTTTTGTAACTGTTGGGTTGTCATGGTCTTATACTTGTCTACCGGCTGTTGATATTCAATTTTCTTTCAAACTTCAGAGTGTTCTGTCAAATTTAAAGCCGGATAAAAGGTAATCACAGGCCCGACGTCTGTTTGAATGACAGTTCTTCACTTTGGGCATGATTCTGAACGGTTCCCATCGAAACCCTTCGAATGATTCGAACGCTAGATCTTTTGTTCTTTTAGTGACAATGAAATACCTTTTAATCTTCGAAACGCCACCTGCAATAATTGATGCGGTTATTAAAATGAATTGATTAAAATCGAACAAAGGATTTCCTTTTGCAAAGAGTGAAAGTTAAAATTTTCGAAAATCGCAAAAAAAGAAATTTTTTTGGGGGGGGAATAAGTCTTCCTTCGAAATAGTTCTTAACATTAAAGAAAATTTAACTTAATAGCAGCCACGTCGATAAAATATCCCGAGTCTGAAAATACGCGCACATCGGCAGAGTTCGGAAGTTTTTCGCGAATATAATCGGCATTCATCAGAGCCGTCAAACCACCCGCTGAAGTTCCGCTGAGTAAAACTTTTTCAGCTTTTGTAAGCTGACCAAGAAGCAGGTCATCGATGATGACTTGTAAAATTTTCTTCCCACGAATATACACGAGCTGGCCGTCGACGTTGATCGGTTCACGACGAAATCCAGTGAACGAAGCTCCGTCACAGTAGCAAAGAAGGACGAGGTTCCAGTTATAAAAATCTGGATTCAGTTTGTAGTCATTCGATAAAATTCCTTGTAATTTAGGAGGATGTGCTGGGAAATACTTCGATGAGCCAAGAACTGTTTTGCTTCGCTGTAGGCAGGACGCTTCGTCAAAACACCAAGCACCTCCGAAAAAATGAATTATCCATTTCAAATATCCTTTTCCGTGGCCCTCTCTAAAATAATAAGCAGGTGGCGAGCCGTCCAAACAAACTGCTCCCAGCTTGACCGTATGTGGAAGACGAATAAGGCGAACAGCTGAAGTAATGTTTGAATATGATCGTCTAACAACATGCTCATGTTTCGCTAACTTCACATTCCCTGAAGAACTTTGTTGCAAATGGTAAACATTGACAAATGCAGTGTTTCGCAATAAAAAGGCAACAATAATAACAGTTATTACACTACTCAAACAACTCGAAATCAAGATTGTTTTGATGTTGTTTTGAAGCATCGTTACTCCAGGGTTATTTAACAACACCGGGCCATTTGTGGTCTCCTCCCTGCGAGCGTTTGTGCCGGACATTTTCTCAGATTTTCCTCGGATTACAGCCAAATTTCCTTTGTTAACCATGAATCAATTCGCCAAACTACAAAAGCCCGTTGATCTATAACGTTATGACTTTTAGCTGTTCTTTTTTCTAATATATTTACTTTATAAATATTTTAATTCTTTACAAATATTTGATTGCCGCGTGTATCTGTAATCGATGCGGTTCATTTATTATATCACTATTATTTTTTGGTTCATTGATTGCTCAATTGTCACAGAAAGTGATCTAATTTTAACTAAAAAGGAATGTAACGAATTAGTGACACTCTCTAGCTCAGGGCAGAGCACTCACTGCCTCCTCAGATTAGAGTAGCGGGATCATTCTATTATAACAAGAAATTAATTAACATAAATTACGGATAAAGCTATCTTTTCTTTCAAACATAAATGTCTGGTTATGTATATGTCTCGTACTTTTGCGGGTTTAAACAGGTAGCCCGACAACCGTGCGAGACCTCGCACCGATGTTTCACAGAAGTGTTTGCTTGTGGCATTCAAATAAAAACTGTTCCCGTTCACAAACTCCATGTGTGTCACAGTGTTTTTTATCTTAACGTAAACGTAAACGTCGGTTGGACGACTTCCAACCCAAATCGCAGACAGCGGCTGAATTACTGAGATTTTACTATATTGTTGGGGGACTTTAGGACAGGACTGCATCACGTAGTTTACAATATTAATTTTTATAAAATAGTTCAGATACTACATGCGTTTTGATTGGTCGGCAAATGAGCCCCATAGCGTTATGAAGCGCGAAAATGACGTTTTGATGTCGCCAAGTTGTGAGTTTGCAGTTTCATGAAAAAAGGTAAAAATATACGCGCTTCGTATATCGTCTTTCTCTTTCTTTTAGTCGGAAAATAATTAATTTAGAAAATAAATAAAACATGTTTTCCGTGCCTTCATAGCCTGGTGAAAACCTCGACAGAGTTTGTGAGAATTCTCGAGCAGGTGAAATCCCTCGACTGCGTTTCAGGTTTTCGCTGATTTGCTCTCGAATTCTCCCAAACGTTCGCCTAGCTTTTCACCACTATATTCGCAATTCACTTCCGGAATGATACGAGTTGGTGTTCAATGGCACAAAATCCTAGACGATGCGTAACGTACCAGTTTTGAAAGCGTTCCGTTCCGGGTATCCAGTTTGGCACAAAAATTGTTCCGTAACAAGCGTTCCCAGTGTGAACGACCCTATATTTCGACCATATTAAATGGTCTTCATTAGGGCGACTAAGGCTTTATTGACACTATACTGGGTAGGTTTTAGTCTCCTTAGCAGCCGTTGTTGCGTCGGGCTTCCTGTGTTCCTCCACTAACAGGAAGCCCGACACAACTACGGCTACGAGGGAGACTAGGTAGGTTTTTTTGATAACAGTAATGAAGATATCACTTGCAGCCCTGTTAATGGTGATGATACCGATAATTGTAGTGATAACGGCCATTACGCTGACGACAGTACTGATAATGTTCAGAGATGATAACAGTGATGATTTTGAATACAATAACAACCCAAAAACAAAGGTGATGATGACGATAGTAATTTTTAAGAGAAGTCAGGAAGACTAAATGAAAGAAAATTTAGCTCCCCAATCAAGAACTATTTCATTTGTTGTTATTCTTTGGTACAATCTGACTATAATCACCACAGAAAACCGTTCTAGTTCTATAACCAGGTCCTCCACGAAGATAAAACCATCTTACTTTATTTTGACCGTTTTTCAAATTCTTATTTCACAGTGTAAGATACAAACTAAAATAACAAAATATACCAAGTACTTGGAATTTCTGGAGACTGTTTAATAAAAATAACCATAAGGCCACTTTAAAAAATATCCCGCTTTACCATCAAAATCTTCCCAAAATTCAGTGAGGGGGGGCGCTTTTTTACCTTTGATACTATGACCCAGTTGTCATGGGAGTCAGTTTGGAAACATATTTGAGCGATTAACTACCAAACTAAAGGCCGTGTTATGTACACAAGTCAACTTGCAACGACGATTTTCCGCGCAACAATGTGGCGTGTTGTGTTGCGAGTTTTTTTAAGCCTATTCAAAAACTCGCAACATGTTGCGCGAGGCCAGTGTTGCAGAAAATCGTCCCGGGTGACCTGTTACACGGGCAACAATTTTCCACGACACGGTGTTGCGCGGAAAATCGTCGTTGAAAGTTGACTCGTGTAACACGGCCTTGAGTTAAGACACAGTACATGTTAGAATGCAGTTGTTCTAATCATGTTTATTTTCAAACGAACGTACTCTGGCACATTTCATACTAGACCTCAGAACTACACGCTGACAACAGTGATCGCACCTTTCATACTAGACCTCAGAACTACACGCTGACAAAAGTGAACTCACCATATTAAAAGATACTCAATAAGATTCACAACGCCAGCAAAATGTTTATTGTTTCACAACAATTTTTCTCACCAATTTTTAGTCATATATTTCTTTAAAAAGTAAAAAAAAACGTCAATGTTCTAGGAAAAATCAGTGCGTGCGCTGACGATAAACTGGGATATTTTTTGAAGTGGCCTAATAAGAAATTATTAACCGCGCGCGACGTCTGTATGGAAAAATATCCGAGACCGTATTTTTACATACAGACTGAGCAAGCGAGGTTAATAATTCGTTTATTACATGACTTTTTTTACTTCCCGTAATTCATCCCATACCTACGTGTACGGAAATCATCGGAACTATCCGACAATCATCGGAAAGCTTAGGAAATACGGAAGAACTTTAAAATCGTTTTTTAAGTAATTTTGCGATTTCTGAAAATTTTCTGAAAATCAATATCCGGGAAATTGGTCCGAATACTCTCGTCTTGAAGAGCAGAAATAATCGGTGTTATTCATTCTACCTTTTGAGCCAAGTGATGAAAACCAAGAAAGCGATCATTCATTTTGCTCGTCTTGAAGAGTAGAAACGATTGGTGTAATTTGATCAACCTTTTGAACCAGCTAATGAAATCCTAAAAAGAGACCGTTCATTCGCTTGTCTTATAAACATTTCCTGTTTCAAAAAAAAAATTCAGAAGCTGACAATTTTCATGAAAACTTCAGCAGGAAAAAGATTAATCTCAAAATATGAAAAAAATCTACGCTAAACTATTCAAAACAAAAATATATAGTTGAGTTGATACTGTTTTGAATTATAAATTACATTTTAACTGTATGTGCAAACATTCCGACTGGTTCTCGATAACCATCTGTTTACCTCGTAATTTCGTTTATTGGGCTTCAATGGAAAACCAGTATTTTCTGTTTAGAGTCTTTTACTACATGTTCTAGAGTTTTTCTTCAAAGAAAAACAAAAAAATATTTACAAATTATTTGATATACTTCCCTCCTTGTCTCTGCTTACTGTTTATATTGTTGCTGCAATTGCACTATTTTAAAAAAATTCAGCAAAAAAGGGAAATTGAAGAAAGTCGCCATTTCTTGAAGTTGAAATTTGCTCTATCGCCGACCGCAAGGAATTACAATCATGCGCAGTGTGTATTTCTCACTGTTCTGGCGAGCCACAGGTCTTACAAATCATTCAAAAATCATGTGCAGTGTGTATTTACTTCTGTTTTGGCAAGCCACAGGATTCCGAGAGATTTGTAAGACCAGTGCCTACCAAAACAGTGGGAAAGACAGACCGCGCATGATTGTGAAAGCCGATATCTTACACTGAGCGGATAATCTATATTTTAGTTTTCTCTAATTTATCGCTTTTTCAGCAGAAAAGACGGCATGTAGTTGAGATAAAGTAAAAACTGCCGTTCTGTTGATATCAACTACGTATACACAATGTTTTTGCAATAAAGTCAGAAAACATGCAGAAAAAGTAAAACGTGTCTTTTCTGTTGCTACCGGCTACACAATTTTCTTGCGCGAAGATGAACTTTTTTTCGCAGCTACAGATGCACCCCCCTGATTCCTGGTCGTTTCTCTGGGGAGTCTTGTGCCAGCGCGTTGCTGTGAATCCTGGTTGGTGGTTGGTTTTGGCTTTCTTCTAGTTGGAACCTGTCCATACTCCGATTTTCCTGTTGGATTTCCGGGTCCGTTTCCTACACTTACAACTTGTCTCACATTGGAAGACGGTTTCCTTTCCTGGAAGACTGGTGACCAGTTTACAGTTGAACCCACATGAATGTCATGTTTCTTGCGTCCGTGCCGCGCATATCTGCGGTGGCTGTCAGATGAATTTGGTTTGCCTTCGTTATTCTGTGACGGAATCCTCTGCAAGAAAATACGATAACAGAATTTTGATGAGGAAAATGATATCTAATCGTGGATTTTACCTTGTCTCCTTGAAAACTTGATGATAAAATCGCTGGTTACTGTACTCTTTTGAAGTACTGAAATTCCATGACTTTCCACGACTTTCAACAATATTTCATGACCTTCTGCTGTTCATTTCTTTGCCAAAATACATCAAAAGAATCCTCAATTAATCTTTCCCTGACACGTTAGCCAAGATGAAGGAAGAGAACAGCTGCTACTTTGAGATATTTGTGCAACTGAACGATTTTTTTTATTCTTTATATTTTTATACAGTCCTATCTAAATTGACTTTCCATGACCTTAATCGAAATTCCGTGATTTTCCAGGCCTGGAAAATGAAATTCCAAAATCACATCAGGATACGAAATTTTGGCCAGTTTGGTTCTGGGCCGGTAAAAATGTCTCAGAAATACATTTAGCTGGCCCGTTTATGGCATATTAAAATCCGGGACGAATGTTTAGTACTTTATGTATTGTTTAACCTATTTTTAAGCTTTTTCCTCAAATATTTTGATTCGCAATCCCTGCGCATGGGAAACAATAAGGATCAATTTTCACGTTTTCAAGTTTTTTACCAAAAAGACGGTAGCGCAGACAAAACTTTCAGTCTCGCCATCTTTTCAAAAATCGTTTAACCAGAAACGCGCACTACGAAACATGTTACGGACACATTGGAAAGTGTAAATCAGTATACTCTAAACAGGTGTATTTGGTTAGCTCGGCGAAAGATTAGCATATTTCCTTAATTGCGAATGAGAGTTCGCGTGTTTGTCAGTCAAAAGAAAATTTTGATCACTTACAGACGAGACAAACCCCTACATATAGATACCCTTATAAGGTGTTGGAAATAAACGCAACTTAAATTAACGCGAATTTAATGGAAACGACTTTTGAATAAAGAAAATTAACGCGAAAGAGGAGGTGACGCAAAAAAAAATTAAAACTAGGAGCAGGCGTGTGGCACAGTTGGTAAGTGCGCTGCCTTCTGTGTTGGAGGTCCCCAGTTCGATTCTCAGCGCCTCCAACGTCTGTTCCGA
>JAOCNB020423144.1:1350-15177 GCA_026546465.2 Palythoa caribaeorum
TTTGGTTGTAGCATTTGTCGGAGCTGTACTTGGAAAGATAGCTTCTTTGGTTGTCACTTTAGTTGGTGATGTGCTTGCAACAACAGCTTTTTCGGTTGTAACGTTTGTTGAAGCTGTGCTTGGAACAACAGCTTCTTCGGTTGTTGCCTTTGTTGGTGCTGTGCTTGGAATGAGAATCTCTTTGGTTGTAGCATTTGTCGGAGCTGTACTTGGAAAGATAGCTTCTTTGGTTGTCACTTTAGTTGGTGATGTGCTTGGAATGAGAATCTCTTCTGTTGTAACCTTTGTTGGAGATGTAGCTTCTTTGGTTGTCACTTTAGTTGGTGATGTGCTTGGAATGAGAATCTCTTCTGTTGTAGCCTTTGTTGGAGATGTACTTGGAACGATAGCTTTTTTGGTTGTCACTTTTGTTGGTGATGTGCTTGGAATGAGAATCTCTTTGGTTGTAGCATTTATTGGCGCTGTACTTGGAACGATAGCTTCTTCGATTGTCACTTTTGTTGGCGCTGTATTTGGAATGAGCAAGTCTGGTCGTGACATGTATATAAAAAGTATATGATTGATTATTATAATCTATATGAATAAATAAGTAAAAAGAGTAAAAGTGTGTTGTGTCAATTTTGAATTTGTCAAACTATTAATGATATCTAGATAATATTATACATGTTAAGAGGTTGATATCGTTTTTTTGCACGAGTCTTTTTGTCTTTGAAGGTTACCGCATACCTTCAGGGGTGTTTTGGGTCAAAACAAAACAGTGCGTCTGTTTTAAACCGTAGATACCTAAACCCATACATCAAATTAAAGCTTTTTCAGCTGTCTTTTAAACAATTCTAAAACTTTGAAAATAAAATGAATTTTTAAATTTTTTTACGTTCTCTTAAATGAGCGACAAAGCCACCATCCGAGAATTCCGACTCAAAGGAAATTTGTTCGTTTCCCCTAAGAATTGCAAAGAAGCTTTCTCAATATATGGAAAACAAAAACGTGTCTGCGATTTTTTTTTCGAAAAACGTTTTTTTAGAGCAACTTTTACACGGTCTATAGACTTTTTAAACCCTTACTCGAAAAAGCACCTTTCCTTTTCTCTGCAATTCAATATCAAAAAACGCAAATACATTTTTTTAGCAAGTTTGGTCTGAAACCTGGCGGATTGATTAAATTATTAAATATCCATCTCTTGCACTTGCAACTTTGGAATGGCGACTTTGTTGCTCGTGTATTTCAAACGTAAAAATTTTAGAAATATAGTTCGAAAGCCATCTCTATCAGCTTTAATTTGATATGTAGGTTTAGGTATCTACGGTTTAAAATATACGCACTGTGTGGTTTTGACGCAAAACACCCCTGAAGGTATACGATGGCCTTGTTTTAATACAAAAAACGAATGAATAAAAGCGAAAAAGATTTTGACATTAATTTTTATAATTTGTTTATTACACAATTTATGGTAGACGACACAACACAGCGAGACTAAGATGATTTATTGAAACATCAACAGAACTTTACCTATTCACTACATCTCTTCTTTCATTTCAGCGGTGTTTTCTCCTGGTTGTTTTCCACCTTTACGACTTAAAAATGTCTTAAACGAAGGTTTCGTTTTTTCTTGTTGTGCTTCTGCTCTAGTTTTCATTTGAAAATCAACTTCCTAAATCCGAAAAATTGTGAACTCCAAGCTACGTTTCATTGTTTGAAAAAAGGCGGGAAGCATGCGTCCCAAAACTAGTGACGCAATAATACAAGAAATGTATTGATTGAAAGTATATATCAGGCTTTTTTATTGGACCATTTACTTCATAAGGCTTTTTATTCACTGCTTTACCACATGGATATTTACCCTAAACGTGTAATATAAAATCTTACCTCTACAGTTGTACAAAGCGTTCATCTTCTTGATATCCAATGGGCTGAGTTCCAATCTCTGACCAATTATTTCCTTAAAAACAATTACATGAAAATCATTTTTGTATATACTTTTCTAGCTAGGCGTTGTAATGGCAGTTTAGCCGTACCTTTGTTTACATTATCTGCTTTATTTATATACGGTACGCGCCTTTTTCAAATAAAGTCACAAAATTGGCAGTTCTAGAAAAGAATTTAAGTATGCTTGTCCTCACCATGCTGCTTAATCATGCAGTTGTAATAAGGGGGAACACCTACACATTTACTCTTCAGCCAATAGGCCTTTTGCTGCTAGTGTACAAAATACGCCATACTGAAGGCAAAATAATGTCAAAGATTACAAGAGTTATCAATAAAGTGCAAAATTACTGAGCGCTGACTGGTTGAGAGAGAGGGCATTTTTTCTTAATCGAGGGCATTTTTGGTAATTAATTAATATGCAAGGCATTTTTGGTAATCAGGCTTCCCAGATAAAAATAGACTGCGTACATGATTTTCCTTCGTATAAATTTTGCCCTTTATTGATAAACAAGTAATCGCACGAGTCTTCGTACTATTAAGGATTAATTGCACTTGTGTTTTGAAAATTTTCCGAATTGAAACACTCATGCAATTAATCCTTAGTAATAGAACTCGGCCTCATGTGATTACCTATACAAAACACAACTAACTAGAAGTGTGATTGTCTTTGTTTTACATTTCCCAGTGGAGTTTTGTCACCGGTCCTTTGCCCTCCAGTGTGTTGTATGTTGACCACCGCCTGGTTAGCCTAGTTGTTAAGGCGCCAGTCTGCCGTGTGGGAGGCTCGGGTTCGATTCCCGGCCGGACCTTCACTCAGGGTCTTAAAACAACTGAGGAGAAGGTGCTGCACTTTTATAATTTCGTGGGTGCTACACTGTGGATCTACAAACTAGTAAAGCAGATTCCAGCAGTCTGGTTTCTGAATTCCTTAGCGCATTCTGGATTCCAGATAGAATTATGTCTGGATTCCGGATTAACTTGCAGTAATAATCAAAAGAAAAGATCTGTGCAGATAATCTTTTAATATAAACAAAAAAAAGGCATAGCGCGTGCTCACTGGCATGCTGTCAACTAACGTTATAACCTGCTATTACTTCTTCAACCTTTCAAAATACCTAGGGGTAGCCTTTACAACTGTAGACTTTACACATTCTCGGCATACCAAACCAATACGTACACAAAGGCAAAGCGGCGGAAACTAGTACCATCGCCGCGTCTAGTGTGGTAGTGTGTCGGTTCTTCTCATCCTAACCTGAACTAACTACTGAAAAATATATAACAAAATATATGAACAGGAATAATCAATTCTTAATAACAAAATAAGCAATGTTTTGCATCATACAATATAAATTTAACATAACTAAAGGAAGGATTTTATAAAAATGATGGATGGCTACACGGAGAGTAGAAAGATAAAGCAGTTGTGACAGCAGTTGTATGCATTTGCTCTTGGAGCTGCATCCGTTCAAAAGTTTTGATTCTAGGCAGGTGTTAAGAGCAACTCGGATAAAGCTTAAATCAAGTATGAAAACAACGATTTTAAATTAAGACTTTGAGTTTGACTGAATCTCTAGAATCTGATGTCAATAAAAAGCATGCCATACCGGCAGAATGTCCAATGGTCAAAAATGTAGAGTTGGTAAAAAAATAGAACTTCTTACAGGGGTGTATCAGTACAAAAAAGAAAGGGTTCATATGACAAAGTTGAGAAGAAAAAACAATTGAAAGTCTGATAAACGTTGGAAGTTATATTCGTTATAGTTACAGAGAGAAAGCAATGTATGACAGTTTAACACTGCTGTAATTATTTGTAACGTGATCGGCTCCAAAGATTTCGTTCAGCTCCAACAGAATGGAAATTGTTCTGTAAACAAGTCCAAAGATCAGCTAAAGGTGTAAAATGGAATATCGATGTAGACGGTTAGCCAGACAGTCCTAACAGTTGCGGGATAAGGTCGGAAGTTTCAAGTTACCAATTTTAACGAATCCTTGCTTTCGATCTCTTTAGAGTTGAGAGAAGATGTTACTTTTCAAGATTAAGGATGTTTAAGGTATAATTGATTTTAATAAGTTGTAGCCTAACCACAGGACAAATTCTTACGCGCTTTGTGGATGGCTTTGAAAAAGTAGGCAATATTGCCAACACCGCTATTTTTAATAGTATTACCGCAGGTCAAAATACCTAAACAGTCCATCAACTTCCATATTTCAACACAAGAAAAAGAAATCAAGGCCAACTCCAAGGAACTTATTACTTGGGCAAATGCCCAATTCAAATATGGACTTCATTGGCATTCAGTCACAAAACGCAGTCTAGTAGGTACATGCGCATGCGTGGAAGTAAGCAAAGTACATGGTTAGAAATCATTACGGATGAACTGTGGAAAATGTCGCTATCAAATATTTTCTAATATACTCAAAATACATGCAAACACACACACACTGTTCGCGGTAGGCCCACACTAAAAGATGTCGAGCGTTTTCGGAACGGATCGGTCCGCGGAATTTACGACATACGAGAGATCAATTTACGAGCGAACATTTCTGAGTGAACCTATCGAGAACATGCTTTATCAAATGAGTTATCTAAAGTGAATTCATCAACATCGTCAAGTATTTAAATGCGATCATGAACCAAGTAAAATACCATTACAAATTATCCAACATCTGAAGAACAAGAGCAGAAAGGTTAGGGAGTTTGTTTACAAACGTATTCGTTTAACTATACCTAGCTCATCCAAATTCTATTGTTGTTTGGACGCTAAAATGGAAGAAAATAAAGAAAAGTTTGTGTTTAAATTCAGTAGGAGAATTTATCATCGTATGATGAAGTTAAACAGGGGAGTCAGGTTGGCGTAGCGCGCCTCTCACCTCTACGACTCGGGTTCGACTCCCCCGGCTCCGCACGTGAGCTGAGATTTGTCGATCTCAATCTGACTCCGAGGGTTTTTCTCCAGGTACTTTGGTTTTCCTCCCTCGGCAAAAATATTCCATCTGCCTGTGGTGCGGTGCTCCGAGGTCGTGTATGGGCCGTAAAGCGGCTGCAATTGTATATGTGTCTGTAACCCTTGTATGAGTGTGATGAGTGCGCCTTTAAAATGCTTGCGGTCCGACTTCGTTGAGCCGCGTCCTCGCAATTCAGCCCCTGACTGCAAGGAGGGCGATTAGCAAGGCCCAATTTATTTATTATTTATAAGGACAGCTAATCAGAGGTAAGGACAGCTAATCACAGGTAAGGACAGCTAATCACAGGTAAGGGCAGCTAATCACAGGTAAGGACAGCTAATCACAGGTAAGGACAGCTAATTGCACACAAGCGTCTTGATTATAAATTGGGTTTAGATGCAAAACTGGTAGTGCCTTAGAATCCAGGTGCTGGGTTTTGTGGAAGTTGATGTGTTTGGGCGGCGTACAATGGAATAGAAACCGAAACCTTATTTGGACATTCTTGGCTTGTTGCTTGTATTGTACAGGCTTTTTCTTTCCAGCAGCAGGCGGTGAGCTTTTTTTATTTGTTACTTCCTCGAGGTTATTAACGAGTAAAATGTTCTTCAAACTATTGTCCGTCATTTTCATGTCAAACCTGTTCAACCCCCAATTCGTGTTTACATGCTAAAACTTGTACCTTGTGTCTGGTTCAACCTCCCACACAGCTGGATTGAATCGGCTTCTGGGTTGAACCCCCTACCTGGGACGGATTTGAACCTCATCCGCTTTCTCGATTGAACTGGGCTGAGGTTCAACCTCGCTCGTGTAAACAGGCTCTATTTAACAAATAGATTCCATGTTCGATGTTGGTGTGCGTCTATTCAGTAGTAGATAACAGATGACGTCAAACTGTGGTAAGAACAAAAAAGTGGCACACGAGGCGATAGACGAGTGTGTCACTGATTTTCTTACCACAGTTTAACGTCCTCTGTGATCTATTACTGAATAGACGCACGCCAACATTGAATCTATTTGTTTTATACAATAAAAATTAAAAACTTTGTAATGATGACGTTAATCATGCTTCTGTCCTCTAATAGATCAAAGGCAAGAACCAATCAAAATGGGAGAATAACTTGGGTTATTATATAGATTTTAAAATCTTTCAAGATGCACGCTTTTTTTATAAGAACCAGTAAATTTTGCCGAGGCTCATTGTTCTTAATTTTAGCCTCAACTTGTTCTTAATTTGTTCTTATTTCTGTGAGCGGTTTTCAATAAAGAAAAATCAAAATAAAACAAGGTCTTGGAAAATGAAACGCCTTGCGCCACACATGTATTGTACGGCTGAATTTAAAGGCGAATTACCTTCGTTGTTTGTTGAGCAGTCTTTACAGTGAATCTTTTTATGTTTTATGCTGTTTTAGTCAATTTTCTACCACAAAAACTTTCCTAGTTATCAAACCTCAGCCTAAGTTGGTCTTAAATTTTGGCAAATTTGAGCCTCGTTCTTAATTATGAAGTTGTACTTATAAAAAAGAGCATGTATATAAAACAAGATTTTATTTCGAAGAAATTGATTGGTGGATCAGTTAACATGTGCTAATGTGATACTGTACTTACGTTGACTGACAAGGACACGGCAAGGAACAAACATAAACGATTTTTCCTTTTATCAATCTGTCGACTCCGGGGCGCTTACCATTGTCTCTCGAGACAGAAGGTTGCCTACAGTCTGTCACAGCTGAATAGTTCTCGTACTGCAAAGATTACATTGCGAGATTTTTACTTCTCACTTTTTTAGTGGAATGTTTTGCAAATCATCCCCCACATGCCGATACTGTTTCTGAAAAACCACGGCACAAAGCCAATTCATAAAATTTTCACATAATTTGGTTGTGTTCTTTTTAATCGAAGTTTTGATGCCGGAAATTTCATTAAAGTACACCGTGACCGGGCTCAGATTATCGTAGAAATTGAGAGCATGCAATGAACGCGTAGTAAAATTTTTAAAATGGTTTAGCTTGTTGTTGACAATGCAGTCCAAACAGAAAATGTAGGCCAGGTGTGAGTAAAACTTCATTTCATCGACGATGGCCTCAAATTCTTATATAGATAATTTGAAAGTGTTTCAAGATATTTAAACAAGATTTTGATGAAATCGAATCGTGGATCAGTTAAGGTGTGATAATATAATATGATACCGTATTGACTTTCTGACTGACAAGGTCATGCATGTCGAAGCACAAACAGAAACGGGTTGCCTTGTACCACTGTGTCACGGCTGAGCAGTTCTCGTATGTTTCTTCCCAGCAAAGGAGATTCAACATAGCTATGACTAAACTTCTTGTGAGATTTTTGCTTCTCACACTTTCAGCGGAATGTTTTGCAAATCATCCCCCACATATACTGTTTGTGTTGGTAGATGACTACGGCTGGAGTGATGTGGGATTTCACGGCTCCAAAATCCACACTCCCAATATTGACCGACTGGCCTCTGAAGGAGTTATACTGGATAATTATTACGTACAGCCCATCTGTTCACCGACGCGCAGTGCACTAATGTCTGGGAGATACCCGATACATACAGGTAAGATTTAGTATACTTTCCTGATCTGAGATTCAATTCCTCCCAATATTGACCGACTGGCCTCTAAATCGCACTAGTATATGGGAGATATCCAATACACAGATATGGAATTGCTTAGGTTATTAATAAAGTACATTCAAAAATAGGTTGAAAGTTTGCCCTTAAAGTAAGCACCTAGGTATCAGCGTAAAAGGTGCAACAGTACGTGAAATATGAGCGATTGAACGGCGTTTATAAGGATTCAATTATCAACAGTCGTTGGCCGGTCTCCCAACCCCTCCCCCCTTCCTAGATCGACTACTATATCTTTTCCCCCCTCCAACTCGATCCACTGCTGGATCATCTACCCTCTAAATCGACAAGTAGAACATTTATTTGGTAAAAGTCCTTTATTGTCTTTAAAATACATTTTTTTTGTAAGACCGAACACTTTTCGCCTGCTGCAACTAAATAAAAATCCCGCCGCGCTGACAAATGCCTAGTTATATAAATAGAAATGATCATACCATCCAAATTTATCTTGCAGTGACGCAATGAAAATATCTTTGTATCTAAATAACTTTTTGCTCGGCTTTATAAACTAGTTCATATTTGTCTTATATTTTTCCTTTTTTTAAAAAGACATTCATAGCAAAGTTTAATTTGGATTAAATCTTGAGAAAGCATCACACTTTAAACTTAAGCTGGGAATTCCGTTCATGGATTAATTCATGCAATATTCAATTCACTTGATAAATATTGGCCTTCAAGACAAAGATATAAATGTCAATTGATCGTTTTCTGACACAAAAGGTTATCAGGAGGTGAAGTATTATCTTAGTTCTCATGATCTTATAATATTTGAAATGAAACGTAATTGACGATAATGGATTGGTTAGATTGGACTTGACTGGATTAAAGGATTGGAACATATTGGATTCAGATTGGATTTGACTTCCTTTGATTGGATTGGAACACATTGGATTCAGATTGGATTTGACTTCCGTTGATTGGATTGGAACACATTGGATTCAGATTGGATTTGACTTCCTTTGATTGGATTGGAACACACTGGATTCAGATTGGATTTGACTTCCTTTGATTGGATTGGAACACACTGGATTCAGATTGGATTTGACTTCCTTTGACTGGATTGGAACACATTGGATTCAGATTGGATTTGACTTCCTTGGATTGGATTGGAACACACTGGATTCAGATTGCATTCGATTTCATTTAGTTGGAATTGGAGCCCATTGAATCAGATTGGATTTGAGTTCCTTCTGAGTTCCTTCCTAGTTTTGATGCAGTTGGAGTCGAATTGATCACACTTTGTGTTTTATGTTTGCCACAAAAAGTAACAAAACAAAATTACCCATCTTCATCATAAAAATCAACAGTACCGTTTTTTGTTATTATCATTTATTTTAATAATATTAATTTCCCTTCAGGGTTACAGCACGGCGTCATTAAACCAATAGAGCCGCACGGGCTGCCGTTGGACTTCACAATTCTGCCTCAAATGCTCAAAAAAGCAGGTGAGACTGATTTAGAATAAAAACAGTCGATTTTAGGTGAGGTTTATTGAAGACTCTCTATTTGCAGCTCAAATTGTTGGCAAAATTGCATAGTGCTAATTTTCTAAAATTAATTCTGTTTCGCTCGTTTTCCCCAAAAAACTAACTTACTTGTCTGTGCTTCCCATGCACAGGGTACGCTACACACATAGTTGGTAAGTGGCACCTCGGATTTTTTGAGTGGCCCTACACACCAACGTACCGGGGATTTGATACTCACTACGGTTTTTATGTCGGGGCCGAGGATCATTTTACCCATGAACGTGAAGGGATCCTTGATTTTCGAGGCAACAAGAAACCGGAACGTAACATTAGTGGAAAGTATTCAGTTCGCGTTATGGCTGAGGTAAGAGAACTTCCTTGTCAGTTAAAAAGTACAGGAGCGATGTCCTAAAATTGACAGGTAAAGACTTTTCTGGTAGTTTAATGGCACAAGGAATCGCCCTAATTTCTAAAAAGTTCAGAAGGACCTCACAATTAACAAATAGAGAAGGTTTCTCCTAACAGCTAAAAAGTACTTAAGAACTTACCTAGAAATGTAAAATACAAGAGGTTTCTCCTAATAACTAACAAGTACAAAGGAATCTCATTTGTAAAGCACGATTAACTGATTGAGAAAAGAGGTTTGTCATAGCCGATAGGAAGAATGGGAGGATTTCACTAGAAACTCGCAAACGCTTAAGGATTGTCATAATACCAAACTAACACTAAACGAGGTTCCTTCTGCTACCTAAAAAGGAAGGGTAATCTTCCTAGTATCTGACAAGGTGAATTGACCTAATAACTAGCTCGAAAATACAAGATGATTGTCCTGCTAGAAGATAGAAAGGAGGCTCTACCAAGTATAGCTAATAATACAAGAGGATTGTCGATCCTAATGCCAACCTCACACATACGCGAGGATTCTCCTGCTAGCTAAAAAAAGGACGATTTTCCTCGTAGCTAACAATACAGGTGATTGACCTAATAACTGACTTGCAAATGCAAGAAGATTGCCCTGCTAAGCTAAGATAGAAAGGAGGTTCTACCAAGTATAGCTAATAATACAAGAGGATGGTCGATCCTAATACCAACCTCACACATACCCGAGGATTCTCCTAATAGCTAAGACAGAAAGGAAGATCTTACGAGTAGCTATAACAAAACAGGTGGATTATCCTAGTAACTAAAGGCGGTTGTTCACAAACTCATAATACTGACAATACAATACAAAACAATACAATACAATACAATGCAATACGATACGATACGATACGATACGATACGATACAATACAATACAATACAATGCAATACTTGAAATTAATTAATTAATTTAAATTTTACGTGAAATAGGAAATGGAGAGTTTTTCTGATAGGTAACTATATTGATCACACTCGGTTACAAAAGCTTTTTTTTCAACAGCGAGTTAAAGAAATTGTTTCTACTCATAATCCGAACCAACCGCTCTTCCTTTATCTTCCGTTCCAAAACGTTCATGGACCAACTCAAGCACCACAAGAATACATCGACAAGTACAGCTTCATTCAAGACAGGAAAAGAAGAATTTATGCCGCCATGGTGGATATTATGGACGAGGCCGTGGGAAACGTCACCAAAGCGTTCATCGATAAAGGGTAAGCAACGGACGACCACAGTGAATAATAGTATATGCGGTATTTACACAGTAAAATATGGTGGCTACTTTCATGAAAGAACATCACTAAATAATTTATAAACGTAAACGTCGTTTGGTCGTCTTCTAACCGATATCACAGCCAGTGGCTGAATTACTAGGGTTTTGCAATAATGTTGGAGGGTCGTCCAGTACTCACGAACTGAGTCGATTCGACTTATTTGGTTGACGGATCGTCTCGCCATAAGTCGATTCGTGGTGTACACTTCATAATTATACTTAAATTGAGGATGGACAAGTATGTATACGAGTTCTTGAGGAATCATCACGGATCTATCGCTCTATAGTCGAATCGTCTACTAGCTGCCCTAGTCGACCCGTGAGACATTTTCACAGAAAGTCTAAGAGGAGGGGGCGGAAGTGTTGACGATTCGACTCGATTCGACTCGAATCGTCACGGATCTACTGCCCTGTAGTCGAACCGCCTACAGCTCTAGTCGATCCGTCAGACACTTAGAAATTTTTCACAGAAAGTCTAAGAGGAGGGAGACGAAATCTTGACGATTCGACTCTATTCGACTCGAATCGTCACGGATCATACTGCCTTGAAATCGAACCGTCTACTGCTCTAGTCGATCCGTGAGACACTTAGAAATTTTTCACAGAAAGTCTAAGAGGAGGGGGTGGAAATGTTGACGATTCGAATCGATTCGACTTGAATCGTCACCGATCTACCGCTCTTTAGTCGAACCTTCTACTGCTCTAGTTAATCCGTCAGACACTTAGAAATTTTTCACAGAAAGTCTAAGAGGAGGGGGCGGAAATGTTGACGATTCGACTTGATTCGACTCGAATCGTCATCCCAACACCGAGCCATAAGCCTAATCTTCTCGACAAGTGTGTCGGTTCTTTTAAGACCCCCGATTGAACGTTGAGAGATTAGGAGAGTAGACCAACGGCTTAACGAGGCCACACAAATGTTCAATCCATGGCAAGGCCGGGTATCGAACCCGGGGCCTCGCGCTCAGCAGTCAAAGATCTTACTAACTGAGCCAAGCTCACACACACAATATAAATAAAGAACAGTAACAGTGATGGATGTTTTAGTAAAGATAATGAACGAGTTGCCAGGTATCACTTATGTTCCAGATCTCGGCAATCACGAAGGTCAAGTTACAATAGTTACAGATTGAAAGGTCTTTGACATAAAAATTTCCTTTTGACTACAAATGCGTTACTTGGGTGATTTTCTTTTGGCTTCTGTTAGATGAACGCATACTTCATATTATTACTAAAAAAAGAAGACGTCATTCAAAAAAGAAATGTCTTGTCTTTACAATTTTTTTTGCTATGGTCTGTGATTGGCTAACGTTAGCGTCTTTGAGCGGTGATTGCGGTGTTGTTGTATTGAAAACCCAAATGACGCATTTGTATAGCCAATGTCCCCTCATGACAGGAGAACTTACTGCACATATCAAGAGTTATATTTCGTCTTTTTCTGTTCTAATTTGTTGTGCGCATGAGTTATCGTCTTCGGCATTTTTGGAGAGATGCCGTTTCAATTAAAATTAGTTCTATTTCAAATAGTTTATTTGTTATAAAGACCTTTGGAAAGAAAAGGTCTTAAAAAATCCATCTAACAGTTCACGGTGTCCAATTTCATCTTTGTTAGTAATTATTCAACTCAGTAAAAATGGCTTTTCCTTGCGTGTTGTGTCTGGTATTCTCTCTGATTGGTTGTTTATATTGCCATGACATGTATTGTGTTTATTATTATTTAATTTTTTCGAAAGTTAAACGAGATACGCTTTAAACTTCCCCTGAAGTAAAATCAATGACGATGCTTCAATACTTACTTCAGGCTGTGGGAAAACACACTTATGGTTTTAAGTACGGACAACGGAGGAATTCCAAAGGCTGGAGGATATAATTGGCCTTTGAGAGGGCACAAAGCGACACTCTGGGAGGGAGGTGTGAGGGGAGTAGGTTTCGTTCGTGGATCTATGCTGGAGAAAAAAGGGGCGATCTGTAAGGAGCTTTTGCATGTTACAGATTGGTATCCGACCTTGGTGAAATTGGCAGGTAAGCAGCAAGCTTAACAAAGTTTTCTTCGGGGAAAGGGGAATTGTAGGGGAAAAGACGGATTGTAAAGGAAAAGAGGGATTGTAGGGGAAAAGGGATATTGTAGGGGAAAAGGGGGATTGAAGGGGAAAAGGGGGGTTGTATGGGGAAAGGGGATTGTAGGGGTAAAAAGAGATTGTAGAGGAAAGGGGGATTTAAGAGGAAAAGGGCATTGTATGGAAAACGGGGATTGTAGGGGGAAGGGGGATCACTGGGGGAAAGAGAAATTCGTTTTGTCTTTGACCCATGGTAAACAGCACCATCAAGATCAAAATGTGTTTGGTTTTAAAACCCTAACTGTCAACGAAAGTTGTTCTGTTCATAACCACACATATCTCTCACAGACGTTTGTATTATTATCTCAATTGCTATATCAAGCCCAATGGCCTTTTTAAAACTTTTTGCCTTCCAGACGGGAAATTTACTAAATAGGTTGGTGGGATGGCTAACTTGAAACCTACAGAAAAAAATTAATAGCAAAAATATGATGTGCACAGCATTTATAAGACATCGAGGAATTCTAGCATAAATAGATTGTTAGCCAGACGAAAACTTCTCAGCGCAGGTGGGCTTCAAGCCTGAGCCCGTGATTAGTCCTCGAGCTCCTTCGTCGAAAACAAGAAAATGTCTGTTAGAGCTTTTAGTACAGTGCCACACTTCCCTGCCGATATTTTTAAATATTGAACTTCCGAACGAGACTAATACTCAACAAAATAAATCTGCAGTCACTGAAAGCAGCGGTCTACTGGCATGGCTAGTCTGTATAGTCAGAGGAAAGGGCTTTGTTGTATATTACAATGTCACATTAGGCACTTTTGTATTGATGGTATGGCTCAGGCTAAGAACAGGAGTCGAAATCCCTGTTACGGTCTCGAAAAACCCGGTCAATTGTTCCACGATGTAGAACAGTTCTTAGGTGGTGTTTACAACTCAGTTACGTGTTTATATGAAAAAGTTTAAAACGAACTCGTACCGGAATAAAACGACAACAACAAACTTGGTAGCGTGAAAACAAACTTTTAAAAGTGTAGTGCGCACGCTCTACTCGTCTCAGTCTATTGGAAATCTGGCTTCGCAGCCATTTTTGTACC
>JAOCNB020423842.1:0-13230 GCA_026546465.2 Palythoa caribaeorum
AATGGTTAGACCTTCACGTCTTCTCGGATAAGGACGTTAAACCGTAGGTCCTCGGAGACATGTGTATTTGTGTGTGTCTGTCATGTGATATGTCTCCGTCCACCTCAGAGTGGTAAAATGATCATTGTAAAGCGCCTTTGAATATATTCATATAGAAAAAGCGCTATATAAATGCATCGCTTTATCTTTTATCTTTATCTGTCATTCTTATAATTATAATACGATGAGACTGGCCTATGCACCCTCATCTGTCCTTTTTATAATTATAATACGATGAGACTGGCCTATGCACCCTCATCTGTCATTCTTATAATTATAATACGATGAGACTGGCCTATGCACCCTCATCTGTCATTCTTATAATACGATGAGACTGGCCTATGAAAATACAAGCCATGGGGCTTATTTGTAGGAACTTTTGATTCTCAAACTGTAGTTTGTTTTTCTCAGTTATGTGCTTCTAACAATACAAACTTAAAAACAGCACAATAAAATTGGTATTTTTGACAATTTGCTTTTGCAAAAATCTCATTCGCGTTTCTGTACCAGGGCGGGAAAGACTTAGAAAAATATTAGGGGTGATTACATAAGACCGGGACGAGTTCAGTTGGGTTTCGATACATTTCATTTAAGTGTGAGACCGGTCTGAGGTTTTCGTGTAAATGTACACAAATCTGGGATTAGTGTAAGATTTGATTGTAATAAATGTTAACTTTAGTCATGGTCTAAGTTCGTCCCAGTCTCCTGTTATAAGATCAAATTTTGATCTAAATTAACGATTGTTACTTTTAGGACCAAGTGATGTTATATTTAGGACCAAGTGTTGTTACATTTAGGACCTGTTGTTACATTTAGGACCAAGTGCTGTTACATTTAGGACCAAGTGTTGTTTAGGACCAAGTGCTGTTACATTTAGGACCAAGTGCTGTTACATTTAGGACCAAGTGTTGTTACATTTAGGACCAAGTGTTGTTACATTTAGGACCAAGTGCTGTTACATTTAGGACCAAGTGTTGTTACATTCTGGACCTGTTGTTACATTTAGGACCAAGTGCTGTTACATTTAGGACCAAGTGTTGTTACATTTACGACCAAGTGCTGTTACATTTAGGACCAAGTACTGTTACATTTAGGACCTGTTGTTACATTTAGGACCAAGTGCTGTTACATTTAGGACCTGTTGTTACATTTAGGACCAAGTGCTGCTACATTTAGGACCAAGTGTTGTTACATTTAGGACCTTTGTTACATTTGTGTTTTCAACAAGGCCGCATGGGACAAATACGCCATACTGGAAGGCAAAAGAATGTGCAAAACTACAAGACGAAACTTAATTAACAAGAAAAGTGTGATTTTTCTTTGTTTTATAATTAGTTTCCCAATGGAGTCTTGTCAAATCCTCTGCCATCCAGTGTGTTGTGTTTTATACTATCAGAGAAAAACTGAGAACTTGACGCTCTCGACCTTTTTAAAACCTTTCTAATTCACTGTTCACCTGGTGTGACACGACAACGACACTCGGCATTGAGAGCTTTTTAAACAATGTCAATGACAATTTGCAAAATATTATTTACATATTTTTTTGTGTATATCCATTGGAATTGTTGGTCAACCACTTGACACTTGTACAAAAGGTTAAACTTTTGAAATTTCGATGTTTTTGACTAGTACAGACTACTACATAATTCAGTAAAATGTTTTTTACTGCGAATCGTGGATATCAGTTATCTCTGTTATTCATAAGATGACCATATGATAATATTTCCCTGCACAAATTAGTTTGTCAATTATCACATGCACGCATTGCGAGCTTATTTTTGGTGCTTGTCGATGAACATTTTAGAAAACACCTTGTCACGCATTTTCTTAGTATCTGATTTCATCCAATCGTTTGAAATAAAGGAAATTATTGATGCTTCATAACATCAAGAACTTGCAGGTACGATGTATGATGTAATGTTTACTGCGCTACTCGAAAAATTCAGTCAAATTTGAGCGAGAGCAAAATTTTAGTGATTTGCCACGCGACAAACCAAAAGCATTGATCCATAAAAGAGCACCAGTGGAAAATCTAAGAAAAACCCGTTCTATGTCGGCTTTGTTTGAGAATCTTGTAATAAAAAACTTCCCCCTCTCATGTGAATATGAATAAATCCGAAACTGACAGGTTACTAGTAGCAGAGAGACTGACCAGAAGGCTATTACTAGCTGGCGAACGACTCGATCTTAAAACTTTTGACCCCAAGTCAAGGTGACGCTGTCTGCAACCGTATCATCCAGGAAATTTATTTCTTTGTCCCCCATTGGAAGGGAGAGGGACGCGCTTATTTTATACTGGTTGCATGCAAACCGTCTTCTCCGCCACAAATCGATGCAGGTGTTTGGGAGTGATGTGAAGTCGAGAACATTCGGTAGGTCTATTTATAGTTACTGATTAGTACCTGATGGCTAGCCGTCTTCTGCGCAATGAAATTTTTTCGCTCTAGATAAAAACAAAACAGATTATCTTTAATGACTGTAAGAAAATCTTCCATAGTGGGTTTGTTTGTCATTTTTTTTAAAACAAACTTGTTATTTGAACCGCAATGTCGCGTCACTGCTCCACGCATCTCTTGAACGGTACAAAGCGCATGCGTAGGCATATTTTAAATGTAAACTTCATTTAGCTTAAATGTAGTAATAACGAGTTTATTTTAAGCCATAATGCTTGCAGGGGGCAAATAAAAACTATCATTAATGCAATCCCACAAAGACATTTCCATCTATCTCAACAAAGAAGCGGTCCCATGATTTGAAAGGTGAGTCTATGTAAATTTGACAGTAACCAAAGCACGTTTTAAAATGAATTTTAAAATTCAGCTGTTTGGCTGAGAAATTTTAGCTCAATGACTAACGTGGCTTTTGCGGCATTAAACAACTAATAAAACGTATCCATGTGATTTTTTAGTCTTGTATGACATCCTGTATCTAGCTGAGTTTAAACACATCTAACAATGTACCATTGAGACAGTTTTGTTTGCGATGATCTTCTTGTGGCACAAACTGAACACACAACACTTGAACAGATTGGGAATGTAAATTTAGATAAACAGAATATCAAAACATTCGACCTTACAAAGATAAAGTTTAAAAATAACTGTTAAGATCTCGGTAAAAAGTTACCAAAATAAATATTTGAGACGGGCAATGAAAATAAAGCTTTGATATGGAGGCACCAGCGGATGCTGTGGTAATTTCCAATTCGTTGCTCAAAATTATAAATTCAAATTTTTAGTTGTCATTTTTTTCTCTTGGATACATGCGTTTATATTTTGGACCTCACACCGAGAATAAATAGATAAATTGTATTGGATGTATTTAATATAATTTTGGAGATATAATGAATTCGATGGCGTCGCTCATTTTCCTCAACTCAGCAACTATAGTAATAAGCGAAACCAGTGCAGCCATTTGTACAGATATTAGCTTTTATTACAAATCCCAAATTATTGATTTCATGCGAGAAACAAGACCACGTTTCGTTTCGCTCAATTAGTTTGCAAAACGTGTGTTTTAGTGCATTGTTCCGCGTTTGAATATCAGACAAGAAATTTGCAACTTAAGTACCATTTATTGTCGAAAGAACAACACGAAACAATGCTATATAGAGTGTTCTTGTCATAACAGTTTCTTGTCACGCTAGAACGAATATTTCATCAAAAGAAATTGTCACAATCAAATGTATTTTATTCTTTTGAAAAGCCATCATGGCCTCTGCTGAAGTTCCTTCGACAACGGAAATCAGGAGGGATCGTGGAGCAACAGAAGAAAATTCGATGTCACAAAAAAAAGGCAAAACTGAGGCAAAAGTTGATACCAGTTTACAACTACAAGATGACGAGAGTGCAGCGAGGCAAAATCCATCACGTAGAAGGCTTTCCAGCGGTGGATTGCTTCGAAAAAGCCAGAAAAAGTTAACAAAGCGACCTGCGTTGGTTCGTTCGCACACTTTGGGTGCCCTTTTTTCTTCCCGTAGGAAGAAGAATTCTGCTGGATGCGATAACGTGTTATCTAAGGGCAAGTTTTCGTCAACGCCTTTTCAACGTCAGAATAATCGAGACAGGAGCCACTCAACACCTTTGCTCCCAAAAAGCGAAGAAAATCAAGATGTGGAGGTTTTCAATAACAATGAGGAAGCGCATCAGATGGTAATGAAAGATGAAGAGAAAGACGGAATGCAGACAAATAACAAAACTGTTGGAACCAGTCTTGAGCATGACTCAGATGATTGTAGTGTGAAATCTGATCATGATAACCGTGACATGAACAAAATTAGTTATCCTAGCGATGATGATAAAGTTCACGACCTGTCTTTCGATCTTTGCTCAGCTGGAGTTACAAACGACAAACTGTCTAAAATTCAGTTGCCTAGTCACGATATTTTTAGTAGAAACGCGCATTCTCGATATCCCATAAGACGTAATAAGCGTGAATTAAGGCGACAGTCACTTCCCGTACCTCTTCGCAACAATCCATTAAGGACAGATTGTGAAAGCGAACTGCGAAGTCATGAAGAGTTAAAAAAATATCACAAAATCAAAAAGGATACAGAGAAAGTTGACGGTTATTCACATTCTACGCTTAAAGAAGGCAAACAATCGCCAAATACGTTGAAAGGATTTAAGACCTCTCTTCTTGGAGTTTTCCTCGAACAAAAGGAACTTGGTGAAGTTGATGATAATAATCAACATTTCGCTATCAGCCAACAGAACCGATTGTCTTCCAGACGATTTTCTCTTCCATCTCGAATACAGAACGTTTATTCTGGTGTAGCCGAGAATAACAAGCCGTTAACTGACAGAATAAGCAAATCTCAAGATTTTGAAAGTGACCTTGACAAAGATTCTGAGAATAAAATTATCGACGCACAGCGGGATTACGAAAGCAAAGAGAATAGAAACGCAAGGAAAAACTCATCGCCGCATGTGTTTTTAAACCATTTGTTCTCTAACTCAAAAAGCAGCTCTAAACAGAAACATCTCTCATCAAATACACCAAGAAGAACGAAATCACTCCCAGGGCTGTCTCAATTGAATAATTCTGAAATGGAAGGAGACTTTAAGAACAAAGTTATTTTTAAATCTACATCAGTGAACTCATTGGATATTGACCGTCCAACACAAGTGTTGGATGAATGCACCGGAGAGAAGATGAAAAATGAGTTTGGACATTTTTCGAAAACAACATTTTCATTTGACGATAAAAACTCGATGAACACGATTTCCACTTCTGATTTGAATGACGAGATTCAACAAATAACCAGGTGTGTCGAAAATGTGATTCATGATTTTTATAAACATAAGGAACAATGTGACCAGACTAGCGTGAGATACGAACACGAGAAGTGCACGCATGCGAAACCTGACAAGTGCGCAAACACTTCATTCGTTAATAACATGGGCGAATTTTCTGAACTCCAATTAGGCTTAGAGAAAGAGAAATTAAAAGGATTAGGAAATTTGGCAACGTCAGTAGAAGACCTGGAGATTAATTCTAAAATAACAATGTCCTCAGGCGAACTTGGACAGGATGTACCTCCCGAATGTGAGGACAAGATTATGCTAACCGAAATAGAAAGGTCACCTGAGCTCTCTGCTTCATTAGAAAGTATTTCCCTTGAGCAAACCACTAATTGCATATATGACAGTGAAATAAAAGATAATTACTCTGCGCCCGTGGAGCTCCAAATGAGAGATTGCAACGGAGACGAAATGTTACGTAATGGTCATCTAACAACTGGAATAAATCAGGAACTGTTGCACTCACAAGCAACCGAACAGCAAGACGACGAATCATCAGAAAAGAAACAACTTGTACCGCCGGGTGAGAGAAATGCAAACGATAATCTAATGAAGGGAAATGATAGTCTCTCAAATGCCTCTGCGGTACAAGAACCGACGTTACACGAAGGGTCATTAGGTGCTGGCCAAATAAACAATTGTTCCTTGTTGGATCAGCTAGCCGTTGAAAACTTCAAAGCGGGAGAGGAAGGAGCTATTTCATTACATGAAAAAAGTGTAGTTGAAGTTTCAAAATCTATAAAAGATAATGACGTCAACAATCCTTTCTGTGCTACGAAGGTGCTTAATTTCGAACAAAACAGTGCAAATAAAACCATTCCTTTGCCAAAAGAAAATGTTGAAAAACAATCAAAGGAAGTTCCCCAACATCAAGGAAGTGCAACCACATCTGAAGTAACGCCAACGATAAAACGTGCTGAAGAGAAGTCAAAATACGTGGAAAATTCCAGGGTAATTTTGTACAGTGTAATACAATCTTTAGTTGAAGAACTATTCTGTCAAGTACAGGTTCTAAATAACAAAACAGATATAACTACAGATACTATTTCTACATTAACTGTTGAAAAAAGCGTTGCTGAAAACGCTTTGGGCCAAAACGAGAACAAAAAAGTTCTCGAAAAGATAAGTCACACGGAAGGGGGATTATCCATAGAGACAGAACAAACTCAGAATGATATCATTGAATTATGTGTACCCTCGGGTGATGCAACTGTATCAGGAACAACTGGGCATCACATCAAAGAATCCTCACCTTTGGACATCAAAAACATAATGACCAATTCTAAAACAACAAAAGAGGTAGAAGAAAAAAACAGTCAAGTTGAAGACAAAGAGGCTACAGATAAGTTAACGGCAGAAAACGCTGTTATGTCAAGGAATAATGAAGAAGAAATTCACTCGAAAAGTCTAGACTTATATCTAGAATGCGAAGAAAGGGATAACGAAGAATTCGAGAATGCAGTTGAAGAGATTTTAGAAAATGTAACTGATGTAGAGGGTGAGAGAAATGACAATTTTACAGAACATCAACTTTTAGGAAGTGAACGCGAACATTTTGTGAATGCGACGGATGTTTTGTTGCAAGACAATGTTAGTGCAGATTTTGAAGATATCGAATCCGGCAAAGGTCAAAACTGTGGTTCCATTTATCCAGCCGAAAATGGAATGATTCAAAACATTCTCACGCAACATGAAAAACACAAAGTTAACTCAGAGATATTGCGACCAGAAATGCAGAACATTAATTATTCTGAGTGCTCTTCAGTCACAGCTCTTGAGTTTAATGAGGAACCGCAGTCTTTTGATGAACAGGATCACACAATGGAAAACTTGACTTCATTAAATGTTGGTAATGTATTGCAAAAACCTATCGACCCTGAAAGTTTTTACAGTTGTGAGACAGAAATGAAAATAACAAAAGTGCCGGATAATCAGCAACTCTGTGAATTAGAAAACGCAAAAATTGAAAATAAAACAGTAATCTTGGATTCTTCACAACCTGAAGTTGAACCAGGTTTGGATGAAGGAAAGTCACGCGGAATTGTTGACCTGGTAAATTCATCTGAGATGTCACAAGAAAAAAGTGGAAAGGATAACATTAAAATTATTGAAAATTGCTTCGATTTGTCAGACAAATTAAAAGTAGAATTTACGGAAAGGATGGAAAGTGATTCAGTGGATAGAATACAATTACCGAAAATTGTTGTTCCTTGCGAAACTGTTGAAACAATCACCCGTGAAAAGAAAAGCAACAACAAAGATAACGCCTCAATTAAACAGGAAGTTAAAGAGGAGCCTGAAAAACACTCTGAACTGGACATAACTGGCAACTCACAAAATTCACACGAAGAATGTATCATTGATGGCAACGATAACAATGGAAAACCTTTAAAACTTGAACTTAATGAAAGCGAATCTGGCGAAAGTGTCGGCAGTCCTATTGAAAGATTATCTCAAGAGCTTGATGCTTTTGATATTTCACCATTCAATCGCCCACGTGTGTATACCCTTCCACTTACAAACCATATGGAAAAGATTGTGGAGGCCCCGTGTGAATTGTCTCCAGACATTGAGAAAAAGGAATTTCCCGAAGTTTTCTCAAAAAGTCTTTCGTCAGAGATTCTTCATCTCCGAAAAACTGGTTCACTATGTAGAGATGCAAGAAAAAGAAAAATTGGGAAAACACAGAGATCCTTTTCAGCTCCCAGCACAACGCAAAGGGGTACAAAGCATGACTTGTATCCCTTACGTGAAGAGCCGGAAGCTGTTGAACTGACCATGGAGGAACGTCTAAAGCTTTTTGAAAAACTTTTATCCAAGTCTTTAAAAACTGTTTTAGAACCGGATTTCACTCGTTCAAAGTCACCACTGCATCGCGCCATTGCGAAGGAAAGATTTGATTGCGTGGAGTTTTTAATTGAATGTGGAGTGGACATCAATGCTAATGATGAATCAGGATGGCCTCCACTTCATGTTGCTGTTACAAAAGGTTCCTTTGACTGTGCGGTGTTTCTTGTGGAGGCTGGAGCTGACCTTGGAGGATACACTGATTTGGTAATGAGCGAGTACAAAAGACTTAGAAAGCTGGTTTATTGCAGAACAATATAGTTTACTACATGCTGAGCCATGCAGTGTTGTTGATTTTAGAGTTCAGAAATTTTATAAACAATTTTACATACTAACTGCTTCACCGTGGTTTAGTCATAGATTTTCAGTTATTAAACTAAGAATGTCACAACTTTTGAACTAGTTTTTGAAACACAAACAAGTGTCATTCATTAATTGAAAACTTGGTTTAGCAGTACTAGTATATTAAATATTTCAGTCCAATTAGATTTTCAGAATTTTATTCAATTTTATCAACCATGTATTTTAAAAGAACAGCAGGATATAAGTTAATTTGTTCGTAGAACTTGAGATACAACACAGCTCAGTTTGTTTAAACATACCGCAGTCTCGTTAAGACGTGTTGTCTGTGACTATCATAGCAAATTTGGCTCATTGCTGGTGCGTTTAGTGAAAATGATATTTAATCTCTTCAATAAAATAATTTATTGTCATCAATTTTGGTATTTAGTCACATCGGTGAGTTTTTCATTTGTGTTCAAACCGTGAATGGATAACAAACAGCTCTTCTCTTCGTTTAATACGAGGTAATATTGCATGTACAAAATGGAGGTTAGATTTTCCGATTTGCCTGATGAACTAAAGATTTTTCATTACTAATCTTTTAAATAAAAAATCACAAGGAGTTTCAGACAGTAGCGGGTTTTGAAAACAAAAGTGAATACCAACTGTGAACTGTGGACTTTTGTTTAGACATTGTTTTAGTCAACGGTTAATATATTTCAGACTGGTAGCTGGTTTATACTAATAAAAACAGAACTTTTCTTAAACATGTTCTCATTTGCTTTATTCGGAGAAAATATGAAACTAACTAATCTTTAAAACGCGTTAATTAGCATTAAAAACATAAACAACAATAGCAATAGCAACAGCAACAGCAGTAGCGATAGCTTTAGCTATAATAGCAATAGGGATAAGAATATCAATAACAACAGAAAGATCAAAAGCAGCATCAACAGTAGTAGCGACAGTAGCAATAGCAATAACAATGGAAACAGCAATAGCAGTAACAACAGCAACAACAGCAGCATCAACAGCAGTACGTAGCGATAGCAATAGCAATAACAAAGAAAATAGCAATAGTAACAGCAACAGCAACATTGGTAACAATAGCAATAAAAATAACAATGACAACAACAATGGAAATAGCAATAACAACAGCAACAGCAATAGAAATAGCAATATCAACAGCAACATCGACAGGAACAGGAACAGCAATAGCAATAACAACATCAACATCAACAGCAGTGGAAATAGCAATAGCAATAACAGTAACAACAGCAACATTAACAGCAACAGCAGCAGCAATAACAACAGCAATATCAACAGCATTAGAAATAGCAACAGCAATGTAATAGTAATAGCAATAGCAATAACAAGAGCAACATCAGCAGGAACAGCTACAGTAGTGGAAATAGAAATAGAAATAACAAAGGCAACAGCAATATCAATAACAACAGTCACAGTAACAGCGGCAGCAATAGCATTAGCAATAGAAATAGCAATACAAACAGTAATAGCAAAAGCAACAGAAGCACCGATAGCGTCGGCGATAGCAACAACAGTAGAAATAACTACAGCAGTAGCAATGGCAATGGCAGTGGAAACAGTAAACAGTTACAACAACGAATTGATAGCAACAGAACAGTAATAGTTGTAACAGTATTGTGTACTAGTAGAAACAGCAGCACCAAATAATCTGAGTATCAGCAACACATCAATGGAAGTAGCAACAACAATAGAATTAGCAACGACAACAAAATTATAAGGAGTCAAGGAGACTACAGGTATGTAAACATAATAACTTGTACGTTACAGTTGGTATTTAAAATCACAGAGCGAGTAGCTGCTATCACACTGATTCTTCTGGGGCTGAAGAAAACATCTGAAATATGCAATTATTTCAATCGCCATTGTCACTGATTACAAGGGATACGAGCGATTCACCTTTTCTTGGGATTAGATAACACTAAGTAAAAGAAATATGTAATTTATGTGAGCAGCGATGTCCGTTAACAGGGTTTGTCACTATAGGTCATGGAAAACCTAGAAAGTTATGGAAATTTACAATTTCCTTTTTTTAGGCAGGAGAATTCATGACATCTTGATGAGAGTCATGAAAAGTTATGGTACAATTTAGATATAATTATAAAAAGAACATAAAGAGTAAAAACCTCGTTCATTTATACAAGTGTCTCAAATTAAAAGCCGTTCTGGCTGGTTAACTTAAACATTGGATAAAACCTAAAATCAAACAGCAATTTCTTGATAAGAAATATTTACAGTGCTTATAATTTCAGTCTTTGTAAGGAAACAAAGTGCCAACCCCAAAAATTGCAGCCCAGATCAATACTGAATATTGGAAACAAAAGAATGGATTAACATTTTAATCCTAGATTAGTGCTAATCGGCTTTTGAACAACTTGGCACTGTTGTCTTCCTTCATTCTGACCAACAAGCCAGGGAGAGAGTGATTTCATGAGGGTACTTTAGATTAATATTTTTAAAGAAGTGAACATCACATGGTTATGGAATATTGAGAAAGATTATGGAATAAGTCATGGGATTTCAAAACTTCAAATACAAGATACAATCTAAGGCGTTCAGGTACACGCCCTCAGCTGCCTTCGTTTAATTTAGAATATCGTGATACCGTAGGTCATGCTCATAGCGCTAGCTGGCACGTATAACGCTATGGAATAACATACCGACAAGTGTAAGAGAATCTCAGTACCAGTTTACCCTTGGTTCAGCCAGCATTCCACGTGCATCTATCTCACATGGCTCGATGCTTATTTTTTGCATATTAAGATTCTTAGATTTTCGATATCAATTCGCTTTTTACTTTAAAGTTTGAATTCTAAAATAGTTTCACAAATTGTCTATACATATTGAAATTCTTTTATTATTGTAACATATTTTTTGCACTTTCACGTTTAAACGAGCTGTTCAGCTCCTAGCTGATAAAGTATTGCAGTATTGTATTGTAAAACAGTACGAACCGTTGTCTAACGTAGTGTATTAAACCAGGGTCAAGTTGTTCAAAGCCTGATTAGCACTAACCCAGGGTAAAAAAATAATTGATCCTTCTGTTATTCCAAACTCGTAGAGACTGATTTGGGCTGCAGTTCTGGGGCCGACATTTTTTCTTTAGAAAATCTAAACATTACTTTTATGTAGACTAAATATTTCCCTGGTGAAGAAATTTATGCTCTTTGAAGTTCGGCTTTTTTTAACGCAGGATTAAAGTCAACCCGGCTTTGAACACCCCGGCCCGGCCCAGGTGATCTAGCTGTAACCAGGGCCATTAGATCATCAAAAAATTGCGGCCTTGTTACACCTGATAAATCAGAAATATCACGTGTCTATTTTATTACTGAAAAGCAGCTCACAGAACAGTAGTCTTTAAGGCCTGGTTCTTATAATGATCGTCCCAGTCTTCAAATTGACTGGGGCGACTTTATGTGAACACTAATAAGACCATCTGAAACGACCGCTGTCCTTTGGACAGAAACACTTTCCTATCCGGACAACTGGGAGGATCTTGAAAACTTAGGAACAATCAGGTTTTAAGGCCATTAAAGCATAATTCGTTAGCAAAGCGCTGCTGTTTGTTTATATATTGGTGTAGGAGCGTGTGTATTTTTCACTGGGAAGGCCACAATATCTCCAGAACGATTTAAATCGTTATCAATCACTACTTATTTTCAACAAAACTGATTTTTCTGAGCTTCCTGAAACAAACTAGGAATTATTGAAACCTTAATAATGATCAAAGAAACCATTTTCTGGACCAACAATCATTTAATGTAATCAACAACAAACATTTAATGTAAAAACACCAACTTAACAAAGGTTAACTTCCTTTTCCCCAGCTTTAAAAACCCTGATATTCGCATCAATGATTACAACACTTGATATTATAGCATTGTTAAAACACTTTTTGTTAAAACTAATACAGCAATCACTAAAAGTACAAAACACTACTGTGTGACGTCAGGTCCGTACGCAGGATTATTTGAGTAGGTGCGTGCGAGCGTCGAAATCACGAGCACATTCTAGGGGGTCCTAAGCGCGCCCCGCGGAACATCTTAAAATTCAGGTTGTGCAAAAATATATTTTCCTGGAGTCCTTCACAACGGCGTCGTCCTTCACAAAGGCGGCTGGTACCTTTGAAAAAAATTAGAAATCTGAGCCGTTTTTATTTAATCTCAAATTTTTATCAAAAAAAATAGTTCACTCAATTCAGTTTACGCACTCTCTCTGCGTACGAGTCTGAATGTGCAATACAATACTACACTTTACTATATTGCACCGAACTGCACTCTACTTCAAAATGATTACAAGTCCGAGAAAGGAAAACATCGTTCCATGGTACTGTACTGTACTGCACTGTAAGTACTGCACTGCACTGTACTGCACTGTACTGCACTGTACTGTACTGCACTGTACTGCACTCTACTGTACTGCACTGTACTGTACTGCACTGTACTGTACTACACTGTACTGTATTGTACTGTACTGTGTTATATTGTACTGTGCTGCACTTCACTGTACAGTACTGCACTGTACTGCATTGTACTGTACTACACTGTACTGTATTGCTCTGTACTTTACTGCACTGTACTGTATTGCTCTGTACTTTACTGCACTGTACCGTATTGCTCTGTACTTTACTGCACTGTATTGTATTGCTCTGTACTTTACTGCACTGTATTGTATTGCTCTGTACTTTACTGCACTGTATTGTATTGCTCTGTACTTT
>JAOCNB020424555.1:0-10439 GCA_026546465.2 Palythoa caribaeorum
GATCAGCAAGCTAACCAGTGCTTTCACGTGTGGAACGAAGCAAAGCGAAGCGCTGAGTGGTTACAGATACCACATAGCAACACACAACTGATCAGCAAGCTAACCAGTGCTTTCACGTGTGGAACGAAGCAAAGCGAAGCGCTGAGTGGTTACAGATACCACATAGTAACACACAACTGATCAGCAAGCTAACCAGTGCTTTCACGTGTGGAAAGAAGCAAAGCGAAGCGATGAGTGTTTAGAGAATCATCGACGCTTTGAAAGTAGGTTTGCAACAAGAAGCCACCGAAATCTAGAAAAACCAGAAAATCAGCCTTGTTCATTGTATTGTATTTTATTTGATTTGATTACGATAATTAAACCAGGTTGAATTTTTAATTTTCTCTAGAATATGGTGGCTTATTGTTGCAAATCAATTCTTGAGATTACATCTGGGTAAAACTAAAAGTCCTTTATTGGATGAACGTAGTTTGGCACCCAGTCCCCAACATGAAACTGAGACTGCGGTTCGTCGCGAAGTGGTGTATTTAGAGATCAATCTCGTCCCCAGAGCCTTTGGTTATTTGGTCAGCGGAGCGCTGCCTAGCGCATGCACACCCAGTCAGAAATGTATGTGCTGACCTGAAATAATGCAGTTTTGCCATTTTCAACCTCACCATGTAAACGTCGAAGGAACCCCAAGTCGGTCCGGTATCTTTTAAACACACCTTTGAGGAACATTGCTACCTACCGTTTTCACTTCACTGTATTGCTGCAATCCATATTCACCCCTAAAACACAAACACATGAGACCAATATTAATCACTTTTCACAGACAAACCGCATATGAACGACTTTCTTTACTTCATTAACAGTAAACATAATGTTAATATAAAAGTCAAACAATGCGTTGTAGAAATGAGTAAAAACTCAATGCATTTAACAGCAGCATTCATGATAATTGATTTCCTTTGATATTTATGTAACGGTCCTAGGAAGAAGTGTGCCGGTGCCTGAAGTTTCGAAACGAAATTTTTTTGCTTATCAAACAGATCCCCACGGAGTGACTTCCCCGCCCTTTTGGTTTCCTCGGGCCTACAGAAATCCCAAGGCCCCATCCACATTGGTTTTCATTTTCAAACCCAAACTTTATCTTTTCGCCTTCCGTATACACTAAACTCTTCTAATTTGGGATAAGCAAAGCTAAAAATCGCGCAGACAGGGTTGCCACTAATTACTGGATGTGAAATTCAAGGACTTTTACAGGATTTTCTAGGATATTTTCAAGCAAATCCACCACCTTCTCGATCAAATGAAACTTAAATCCTTTATGTACACATATTTTTTTCAAAAATCAGTTTAACAAATAGATTCCATGTTTGCGTGCAACTGTTCAGAAATAGATGATAGATGACGTCAAACTGTGGTAAGAACAAAAAACTGGCGCACGAGGCGATAGCCGATGACGTCAAGCGTGCGTCTGTCCTCTGATAGATCACAGGCGAGAACTAATCAAAATGGGAGAATAACTTGGGTTATTATATAATCAATAATACACTACATTAACAAGCTTTAGAAGATTTACGTTTCTGGAAAAATATCAAGTCTTCCGGAGTTGCGGTTTTTGTTTTACAATGTTCTCGCATTAAAGACGTTTTAACAAACAGCTTATTTTTGTTAATTTTAGAAGAAAAGAAAGAAATTTTTGGCCCATTCTAGGATTTTAAAGGACCACTACCCAAATTCAAGGACTTTTAATGACCTGGATTTTTTCCCATTTCTCGGACGTTTCAGGATTTTTAAGGACCGTGGCTACCCTGTGCAGAAGAATCTATAGGAGCCTTTCTTCTCCTTCAACTCAGACCATCACGTAACACTGAATATTCAACACGTAGACAGAAATTCTTACAATTCTCTTCCTGCTCCACTCATCTTGTATCCTCCAAACGCTACTTGCGGCGAGAACACATCGTAGCAGTTCACCCTATCATAGAAAGATCAGTTCAAAGGACAATGAAAAGACGTACGAAATTAAATGGTCAATTGCTGCTCAAGCCAAAGCATACTCTAATAAATCAAAACGCTGCAATCTCTGCCTATACGAGAAACTCTTTATTATCTCCAACGCTTCCAACCCATCAGTCCTGAACAAAAGAACAGAACTAATTTGAAAATGCCGCCATGAGAATCGCTTTTATCTGTGTAACTTCAATAGGAGAATAACCTAATTACCATATCCCAGCCCCTGTACTTATAGACTTAAATCTTAGAATTTTAATTAGATGCCTGATGATCGCTAAGAGCGCGAAACTTTAAAGTTGCAAAAGTTTTATTTTTTAACGTTTTTAGATTTTAAATTGAAATGAAAGATCAGTTCAGGTTACAGTATGCGATTAGCACAGGCATCTTGCATTTCTTGCATGTTTTTGCCTTTATAGCTTCTGCCTGCTGGTAACGCTCAGGCATTTGTGAGTGAAAGTTACAAACCACTTAGAACATGATATACCTAAAAAATTCATTTATAAACTTGACGTTTCGTATGTTACAACATACATTTTCAAAAGTATAAAATCGTAATAACTGGCCATAATATCAAGTGGGATCACTTCGAAATTCTTGCGTCCGGCAGAACAGACCAACATTGTAAAATAAATGAAACATTGTTGATTCAAGAACTCAAACCAGCTCTCAATGTAAATATCTCGAGTGACAAGCTGTCAGTTTACTAGTTTTGTATTGTTTTCTTTTTAGGACCCATTCCTCACTCTGTTTTCTTTTGGTATATATCCTATTTCAAATTTTAACGGTTTTATACTTTTGAAAATGTATGTTGTAAATTACGAAACGTCAAGTTTATAAATGAATTTTTTAAAGAATATGTTTATCACTGCGGTTTGTATGATATACCTAGTGCTGAACTAGAAAACCTATGGTTTACTTTTGCTCTAGGCATTTCCGAAATGTTTCTATACATAATTAAACTTGCGAAATATCTTTAATAAATTTAAAAAATTACAAAGACATATATATGTTAAGACAACATAGTAAAATTTCTCTGAAAAAAAATGTAAATAATTTGTTGTTAATGTCACAGACGCGACTAAACACTCAAGTGATGAAAAACTGGATCACTGCACTATAGCAGTACTTAATTATGTGAATGTTTCATCCAGTATAAATCCCTAATACTAAGTAATAGATCCTATGCGTGATGACATCACAAAGGCATTTTCGTGCACAAAAACACACGAAGCATGGTGGACTTAGTTGCTGCGTGCAGCCTAACTGAACATTCCAGTGAACAGTTGTATCTTTGTTTACTGACTTGCCTCATTAGCATACGTGCCTCATTAGCATACGTGCCTCATTAGCATACGTGCTTCATTAGCATACGTGCCTCTCTTTCTAACTGAGCTGCAAGTAAAAGTGCTGAATTTTATAAAGGGTTTACAAAATAAACCTCTTCTGAAAAAATGCGACCGATATGTTCAGAACTGTTTTTGTGATGCCTTTTTAAATATTACAAATTCTACAGAGAATGTAGAATTCATTTGCCACCTGCTATTTGCCAGTGGTTTTTTGTTTTTTTGGACATCGATATCTTTTCTGAAACTGTAAGTACAGAACCGAATTTTGGTTGCTAACCTCAATTTCTTTGCCTTTCTCTGGATTTAAACTCAATTCCTTTTTGTTTTGGATCTTTCTCCACCTAAAATTGTACGCTACTGAAGCAGAATGTAAACAATAACGTCAGAAAAGATTCCCCAATAAACATGAGAGAACAGGCATAACGATTTGCTGATCTGTAAAAACGGTCAAAACTTCTGTCTGCCGTCCCACAAAGCATTTCACGTACAAGCCTCACTTTGGTGCCTTTGTGACGTCATCATGAATATGAGCTGTCAGTTTTGTTCAATACGTACCAGACAGTACCAGCACGAACCGCGCTAGAAATGGTGATGGCCTTGTCCAGATTATTGGTAAAAACAGACGCAGCAAGTCCGTACATAGTGTTGTTGGCCCGCTCAATAATCTCATCCATGTTCTTGAACTTCAATATTTGCTGAACGGGACCAAATATCTGTGAAGAGGAAAAATCAAGTAAGCAGGGTTCGTGCTAAAGCCAGAAGTGGAAAGCTCAAGCACTTTTCAAGGAGTTTCAAGTCTTAAGACGGAAAAGACAGAGATTTATTCACCTCTTCCTTTGCAATCCTCATACCATCCTGAACATCTGCGAAAACTGTGGGTTCAATAAAGAAGCCCTGGTCGCCATGACGATTGCCACCTGCAACCAATTTCGCGCCTTCAGCTTTGCCACTGTCAATCAGGCCCAAGATCTTGGCGAACTGCTGGTCATCAACCTGTTATACACAATCGGTAATGAAAATTTACAAAAAACTAACACTCAACTGTGAACGGAAGAGAAAGGGTGTGTCAAGAGTTATCCGACTCTATTCGTCAACGACTGGTGCTATCACCAGGGTATGTGCCGAGGTAAAAATGAAGGACTTTTCAAGGAATATTCAAGCTCTTGGTAAAGATTTTTCAAGGATTATTGTCAGTGATATGTTCTAAAATGTATTTTCTATGATCCCCTTACAAACATTACTTGAGGTGATATTACAAGAAAGAAAATTTTTTTATGTGCAGTCGCGCATATTTTTATTAAAAAGGTCTCAAGTGAGCAGCGTATTACAAGGGAGTTTATACTTTTAACGCCAAGGTGTGATCCAAACGCTTTTAAGTTGAGTTGAAATTCAAAGAAACTTCAAGTATTTTGAGGCGAATTTATAAAATTTAAGGGATCTTCAAGCGCTTTTGAAAATCACAATTCAATTTAGGGAGTTTTCAAAGAGTCTAAGGAGTAGCATGAGCCCTGTATCACGTGACCGTCCACTACTTGTGGAGCGAATCACGTGACGCACCGGTGAGTCATAAAAGGGGGAAAATTTTTGACACCCACGGTCGCGGTTGAGGATGGACTTCAAGGCTCGGACATAAATTACTTCTCTGATACAGTTTTCGATCCAGCAATGTGTGTATTTAGCACCACCATCTTGGGATCCATGTAAATGATTGTAACAAGCGACAACTTTTCCAATTGGGAAGTCTGAGCTGGGTACCAGATTCTTAGATCTTAGATCCTTTTAGCAAGGGGCTCCCCTGCAGTTTCATCAATATAGTCTTAGCCACAGTCATCACAATAAGGTGGCACACATCACACAACACTTCTCCTCGTCCATCAAAACTTCTGACACATCAGATCAGCTTAATGCTTTCAAGATGTGACCCTATTCATGAGTATTATCAGTTGCGAACACTTTAACAGAGATATTTTGAAACGGTTATTGCTAACACTTAAGACGGCGTGGTTGGCGCGGTGGTGAGATCTCTGCCTTCTAACCACAAGGTCCTAGGTTCGATCCCCGGCTAGGCCGAGTGTTAAACATTTGTGTGACCTTACCGCCAAAGTCGACTCATCTTTCCATCCTCCCGAGGTCGGTAAAAGGAGTACCAGCTTCTGCTGGGGGTTAACCCATTGGATTAGTGTCCCGTCCAGGGAGAGTCAGTGACTCTCATCAGCTGCATAAATGAGTACCAGCTTCTGCTGGGGTCTAACCTGCAGTGAATTAGTGTCCCATCTAGGGGGAGTCAATGAATCTCATCCACTTATAACCGGAGATAAAGCCTGGTTTCCATATAATCTCCTAGATTTCATCAATCTCGCAAGTCTTGCCAATCACATGTAACGTGATCAATGAGATTCACGCGATTCGATGCGATCGTATGTTTCCTTAAGCCTGGTTTCCATATGATCTCCTCACACAATCGCATCGATCTCCTGAATAGAACAGTGTTCTATCCGCGCGATCGCGATTGCCCCGATCGTCTCAGTCTTCTTCGATCGCGAAAGAACTGTTTCCATATAATCTCGTGGATCGCAAGGGCACTATTCCATGCGATCGGCGAGACTGGGGAGATCGAAGAGACTATATGGAAACCAGGCTTAAGCACCGGCTCCTGTGGGCCACTTACGCTCATAAAAGGATTCAGCTTTTTTAGCTATTGCTAACATTGAGGTGGCAGTGCTGTGTATGTACTGTACCTGAGGGCCTTGTTCAGTATTGGGGTCAAATGGATTGCCAATGACCCTCTTTTTAGCTCGTTCAGCACTCAGTGCAACAAAATCATCATAAGCGGACTCTTCAACAAAGCAACGGCTACCAGCAGTGCAGCACTGGCCTTGATTGAAGAACAGGGCAAAATGGCTCATTTCCACCGCCTGCTCCAAATCTGCATCAGCAAAGACAATGTTAGGACTCTTTCCACCAAGTTCTAGAGTGACATTCTTGAGGTTTGACTTTCCAGCAGCTTGTTGGATAATCTGACCAACCTACAGAAATTAGTCAATTTACATTATTAAAGAGATTCCCGGCTGTCCGATAATATTAATCTTAAATAAGACAGGCTTTTAGGAACATGAGCGTAGTGCTCATACTCGGTAAGCTCGTTGCCTTTTTTGCTGTAGGTTCCCAGTTCCGATTCCAACAACCTCAAACATCTGTTTCAACTTTCCTGTCATTCGTGTAGCTTTAAATACCTGCAAATCGGAGCACTTACTGAGGGAGGGGGTGAAGGGAGCACTGACTGAGGGAGGGGATGAAGGGCACACCGTCGGCTGCCACTGATACCAGTTCTATGAACTGACGGAACTACAAACGTGAAGTAAAAGTCACCTTTACCTTTTTTTACCCTTAGGTAAACACAAAATTCCAGGAGTTTTCTCCAGGGTATAAAAACCATATACTTTGAAATCCATACAAATGCAATTTCAGTAACCCCCCCCCCCCCATCCCACAAAAAGTGCTTTGGGGGTGTGGAGGGGGGAGGAGATCGTATTCTACACAATATCGGGTCTTTGGTTATATTCTAAAACCAAATACCTCTGTAGATCCAGTGAATGCAACTTTGTCAATTTCCATATGTTCTGAGATGGCGGCCCCTGCAGTTGGACCATACCCTGTGATCATATTTACTACACCAGGAGGAAACCCAGCCTGAAAAGATTACACACAATTTCAATGCACTGCTGTATAAAAATACTGTCACTGTACATATTGTTTTACATAATCTGATTAACATGTAAATATACCTTCCAGTAAAATTAACACTAAGTATCCTTTCTTCTTCCCTCGTGAATATAATAGTATCAACAATAGTAGTTATGGTAATCTTGTGATGATGATAATAATGATGATGATGATGATGGCGATGTTGGTAATGTTCATGACGATGATATTAATGACTGTGATATTGATGAAAATGGTGATGATGTTGATGACAATGGTGTGATGATGTTGATGACGGTAATGATTGATAATGACAATGATTATGGTGATGATGAATTACTTTATCAGTAGATGTTCAACTGGAAGACTCTGCGCTTACTAATAACCACGATAATGATGATGTTCATGACGACAATGGTGATGATGTTGATGATAACAGTGATAACGATGATGTTCTTGATGATGGTGGTAGTGGCGGCAATGATGATGGTGATGATGATGATGATGATGGTGGTGGTGGTGATGATGGTGATGGTGATGATGATGGTGGTGATGATGACGATGGTGGTGATGATGATGGTGATGATGATGACAACGATGATGATGATGATGGTGGTCATGGTGATGATGGTGGTGATGATGACGATGATGACAACGATGATGATGATGATGGTGGTCGTGGTGATGATGGTGGTGATGATGACGATGATGATGATGGTGGTGGTGATGATGGTGATGGTGATGGGGGTGGTGATGATGATGACGATGATGGTGGTGGTGATGATGATGATGACGATGATGGTGGTGGTGGTGATGATGATGATGATGGTGGTGATGATGACGATGATGGTGGTGGTGGTGGTGATGATGATGACGATGACGGTGGTGGTGACGATGACGGTGGTGATGATGATGATGGTGGTGATGATGACGATGGTGATGATGATGGTGGTGGTGGTGGCAATGATGATGTCAAATGATGATGGTGGTAGTGGTAATGATGGTGATGATGATGATGGTGGTGGTGGTGATGATGATGGTGGTGGTGATGATGATGATGGTGGTGGTGATGATGATGATGGTGGTGGTGATGATGATGGTGGTGGTGATGACGATGATGATGGTGGTGATGACGATGATGATGGTGGTGGTCGTGGTGATGATGATGTCAAAAGATGATGATGATGATGATCGATAACTATTATGACTATGGTGATGATGAATTACTTTATTAGTATATCTTCCACTGGGTGGCTCTTCGCCTACTGATTACGTGACAATAAATGGAAGACTCGCTGGTCCGTGCACCGTTCGTTAATTCAACAAAAAAACAAAAAATTCGTTTTTCGTTTCGTTTTTGGAGCATTTGAAACAAATTGGACATCCTTCTTTCGTAAAAATAAAAATAATCATGAATGAACGAACGGTGCACGAACCGAGCACGGACCCTTGCTCGTTCGTTTTTTGATACTTCACATGAAAACTGTGAATGAAAAATTGTTCATGCGCACTTATGTATTAATTGCATCTATCGTAGCGTATTGAGTTGTTTAATAGTGTAAAACAGAAAACCTAGCAGTACCTCTTCAATGAGAGATGCAATATACAAAGCAGTAAGAGGAGTCTGCTCTGAAATTTTCATGATGATTGTGTTGCCGCACGCCAGGGCTGGACCAAGTTTCCATGCCTGCATCAGAAGGGGGAAATTCCAGGGTATGATTTGGCCTACAATTCCAATAGGCTCGTGGCGTGTGTAGCAAAAGTACGGCCCATCTGTTAATACATTAAGAGCAAAGACAACGTGTTAAAAGTTTTTCAAAATCTATTTAATTAATAACCCACGTAAGAACTTGGCAGAAGATAATAGGCTTGCGGCAATTTGCTTTAGACCAATTTCCCCGCGGTGAACTTTCTTTAATCTTGGCCAAAGTGTGGTGCAACTGGCACTGGCGCTTAAAAAAACTGGTTATGATAGTGTTTTTCAGAATTTTTTGAAAAACAAATGCAACACAAATCAAATTCGCCACATAAATTGAAATTTGAAATAAATTTCACACGCTTTTTATCGAAATTGCTGCTGAGCTACCTCGCTCTTACACGGATCATTACTTAAAAGGTTCCCACGGAAAATGGCGAATAAAATTTAGGAGTTTCCCATGGCCCCAAGTCTCTTTTCCACGACCCAAAACATGTCACATTCCAAAGAAGGACCTGCTACAAATTAGGTGTCTTAAGTACTCTGCTGGTAGCTTGGAGGTAATTCAAGTATGCAACAACAGAAAACACATTTGGGAAAGCAATGACGTCCATAGATGCAGCCACTAAGTTCTAAACCTATTTTCGCTCAGTATTAAGGGGGGATATTTGAAACTTTCAGACCGCTGGAAATAGGCCAAAACACTGAATTCCATGGCTTTTTCGTGCCCTTAGCAATTTTTTCTAAATTCCATGACTTTTACAGGCCTGACTTTCAAACTTTTCATGACCGTGGGAACCTTGGTAAAGGTGAAGCTAAAGACAAAGACAACGGTGAAAGTGAAGATAAAGTGATGGTAAAGCTTAAACTAAAGGCAAAGGTTAAAGTGAAGGTAAAGATGAAGGTAAAAATAAAGGTGAAGGTAAAAGTAAAGGTAAAGGTAAAAGTAAAGGTAAAAGTAAAATAAAGGTAAAGATAAAGACAAATGTAAAGGTAAAAGTAAAGGTAAAGATAAAGGCAAAAGTAAAGGTAAAAGTAACGGTAAAAGGAAAGGTAAAGGTAAAAGTAAAGTAAAAGTAACGGTAAAAGTAAAGGTAAAAGTAACGGTAAAAGTAAAGGTAAAGGTAAAAGTAAAGTAAAAGTAACGGTAAAAGTAAAGGTAAAAGTACGGGTAAAGGTAAAAGTAAAGGTAAAAGTAAAGTAAAAGTAAAGGTAAAAGTAAAGGTAAAGGTAAAAGTAAAGGTAAAAGTAAAGGTAAAGGTAAAAGTAAAGGTAAAGGTAAAAGTAACGGTAAAGGTAAAGGTAAAAGTAAAGGTAAAAGTAAAGGTAAAGGTAAAAGTAAAGGTAAAAGTAAAGGTAAAAGTAAAAGTAAAGGTAAAAGTAAAGGTAAAAGTAAAGGTAAAAGTAAAGATAAAGGCAAAAGTGAAGGTAAAAGTAAAGGTAATGGCAAAAGTAACTTTTATTCAACGTTAGCAGAAATTTCCGTCAGGCTATAATGCTGCAGGTATCAATGGAAACCGACGGTGCCCCCGTTATTCTTTATTAATGCTCTGTTTTGTGGGTATTTACCAGTCACTTGAATGCTGTGTTAAGCTGATGTCACATGAGGACTTTCCCGTGCGACTTGTCTTGCAATACATTGTGAGACAAGTTGCACCAGCCATTGCAAGTCACTTTACACGGCGCAATGACTC
>JAOCNB020425283.1:0-15170 GCA_026546465.2 Palythoa caribaeorum
ATCCATCCTATAGAATTTTATAGTTTACCATCTTTTATACAGCAGTAGGCAGCAATTGCATTTATTCGTTTTACATTTTAACAAAAATGCTGTCAAGGGACAACTTCATTAGATTATTTAAGGGTTAAGTTTGACACGAGTTTGTGAAATAAAAATAGCTTTTCTTTCTTTTGTGAAATAAAAATAACACAGCGCTTCCTAAAAATAACAGAAAGGCGGTAAAAATAGTGAAGAGTTGAAAATTGTTTGTCTCCATGGGGCGTAGGTTACGCTAACAATGAAAGAAACGTGGTTCTTTCAATTAAATTGTCAAGAATTTACGTAAATCGACATATAAATTGCAATTGTTTTCTAGTATCTTTTGAAGACACAACGAGTTATAAAAGCCTACACCTTGCATAAAAGTGCTTAGAAGTTTAGAAAGTTACTGCCGGACTCTCTATTTTCCATCAACCTTTCAAACTTGGAGTGGTAACAGACAGTATGGTAGGATTTAAACGTTCCTTCATTATTCCATTTCAATGATTTTTATACTAACACCTTTTGATGGTAATTCTCTGAAGATTTTTTAAGCAATATTTTATTATCGGAGCTCTCGCGGAGCACTATACCTTAGAAGAACTGATAGAGTATATTCATCGAGTTCATAAGTGTGCGCTTACAACAGGGGATCCGTTGCAAAACAGTTGGTTACAGAGTTTCTTTTTTATTTAGACAGTGCCTAAATCTATATATGTTATTGTCTTTCAAATACATTTAAGATAAAAATTGAGTCGTTAAACAAAAAAAGCCTCAGTGTGATTTTGTTATCAAATTGTTCTTAAATCTTGGCCAATTTAAGCCTCAATGTTCTTCTAACATTTCAATATATGTTCTTATTAAAAAAACGTATAGCTGCCTTGTCCCGAGGTGTTAATCACGTTCTTTTTACATACTGTAAACTTAATTGAAGTGTGAGGAAGCAAGGCTATAAATTATAAATGACATATTTTTTCTTCATAACTATTTTTTTTACATCAAGAAGTTAACGTTTATTTTCTACCAGTGTCAAAATGAGCTATAATTGCCAAATTATTTTTATTTTAGGAAATTCTTAGCATGCAAACTTACTAATAAACGTGCTGTAACTGAGTGGAATTTCTTTGCGCTGTGGAGTGCAAGTCAACCGAATTGTCTCACATAAATTGATATTGACAGCAATACTATTAATTTGGACACAAGACTGGTTTATTTACCAACTTTGTACCTCGGGAACCGTTAATAGTTTCTTAATGACCCCGGATAATTATGTTACGCGGTGATATTTTACGTGTTGTTGTTATTCTAATTATTGTTATTGTTGATGTTGTTGTTGTTATTGTTTAACTTGTTATAGCTTTGAAAACAAGACTCCAATTTATAATTTTTTATCTATTTTTTTACGATTAACATCACAAAATGACATCGTTGGAAATCAATTTTAAAAAACAAGTGATTCCAACATTTCTTGATATAAGTTTCAAGAACTGCATATTGGTCGTAATCAAAGGCCTGTAAATAGCTCTTCCGGTGCAAGTGCAATCAGAAATACCTTTAAATAAAAAAACCGGAATAGATTTTAAGAGACATTACAACTTTAAAGTGGAAAAAGGCGTGTGAGTAAGATTGCCTCTTCTGAAAAGACAATGATCGGAGACAGCAATTTTTAAAATCTATAAGATGATTTCTAACGTCATTTATCTCAATAAGATTTTATCTTTGCGACATTAATCGTATTAAGAGGTTTTCAAAGTTCCTGCTATAGTTAAGCTTGTATCATGCTGATTTGAAGACTCCAGCACTTGTTAAATTTTTTAGCAAGTTCCCACTTTCATACTTTGTGCAAATTGTACCTGTTTATTGAAGCGATGTAAAGGTACGATCAGAATACGTTAGGTAGCGGTCAGTAATTACCGAAAACTATACTACTAATCTAACTGTGTAACAAAATGGTTTCCCTATAACTTTTACTAATTGATGCTTTAAATTAATTGAAGTTGACGTAGTTCCGATTATGCATACCGAATGCCTGCCGTTTATGTCTCGTGCTTAATATCGAAAATCTTCATTCAATCTCTTTGTACGTGCATGATAATCAAAATTGGTCGTTTCACGTGCGGGCACGTTCGTCAGTAAAGATTTAAAACTAAAAACTAAAAGAATTAAAAAATATAACAATAATAATGAAAAATTAAACTAGTTAAACCAGTGGTAAATTAGTTTACTTTTTTTAACACACTCAATTAGTTCTTACTTACTTTATTTTTTCTTTTTCACTTCATTCTTAACCCTCAAAGATTTACACACCTTTTCTTTTTACTTTTATATTTTTGCTGTTACTAAAAGAAGTGAAGTAACTATAATTTCTTTCACTTCTGAAAAAAACATCTTGCCGTGAACGCAATTAGCATCTACCATGATCCTGTTATCAAGACAAGAGCTTTAAAACCCAGTACAAACATATACACGCTTTTTTTATACGAACCAGTAAATTTTGGTGAGGCTCATTGTTCTTAATTTTTTGGCGATTTCAGCATCTATTTGTTCTTATTTCTGTGAGCGGTTTTTAATCAAGAAAAATCAAAATAAAATAAGGTATTGGAAAATGAAACGCCTTGTGCCACACATGTATTGTGCGGCTGAATTTAGAGGCGAACTACCTTCATTGTTTGTTGAGCAGTCTTTACAGTGAATCAATTTTCTACCACAAAAATTTTCCCAGTTATCAAGCCTCAGCCTGAGCTTGTTCTTAAATTTTGGCAAATTTATAAAGTTGTTCTTATAAAATTTATTGCAAAGGTATATAACTCGGTTTACAAGTTGTTACCCACAATATACATAACATGCTATAAACGCCTTATACAGATTAAAAAAAAAAGCGTATTTTGTAATGCCAAATCTCAGAACGCTCTAGTCGGGTCCATATATATTTAAACTTTATGCAGTTAATGAGAGTTATTATTGGACGATACTGAAGGACAGAAGGAGATTTACATAGAAATGTACGTGACAGGCTTTTACCCAAGTTGGGGAAAATAGACCACAGAGATTGTTAACCCGGGCTAAGAACCGCAACATTATCATTTCGGCTTGTTTATAGTCGCATTAAATTAAATTTGGTTCTATTTTATTTCATGAAATTAACCGCAATGGATGGATTACAGCCGCAGATATTGAACAGAACAGAGTGTACCAGTAAAACTGATTTACCGATAGCCCTCGTCGGACCCTTTTTAAACGCAATCCAAATCTTTCTTCTTTGGTCAACCGACATCTGAGAATTCTTTCTATTTTCCATCACATATCTGCAATTTTTTAACAGATTTATTGCGAGAAGAAATTATCTTGTTACTAGTTATGCTTGCAGTTTACCTAAGACTGGCTCAAATCAAATCTGTACTCAGTTTAATAAACTAAAAAAGTATTTTTTTTTCCTAAAAAAATTAACTTTCGCTCTCGCCAATCACGGCTGTGTGGTGTAGTAATGGTCGGCAGACTCTCGCAATCAACTCGAAATACACAAAACATCAGTCAGTGATTTTTTTTTTTTTGCTATCTCGGAAATAGTTCTCAACGGATGGGCATCATTTAGTAATTCCATTAACACATTGGAATAAATACGCACTAGTAGTATGCATGATTAACAAAAAGTCATGCATCATACTTTATTTGGAATGTTACTAGTGGTATTCTAAGATTCACAAAATATCCACCTTGTCAAACAGGAAAGGCGGTCATATTTTTTAAACGAACTACTCAGCTAAGTAATTACTAGACAGTACTAAATGGTATAAAAATAATAAACTAAAACTTTCTAGTTCATTCGAAGCTACTGAATACCTTGTACCTACACACATAAAGCTCCTTAAAAGGAGACGTGTTTTTTATATAACTTAACGCGATATTGAGTTCGATCTTAAATACTTACCAAACAACCGTAGAATGTCACGTCCTTTCCACATCTAAGGAGTTGACAATTCAATGAAGCTATTGATTTGATGGCTAAAAATAATCGAAAACCAAAAAAAAAAAAAACCAAAAAAAAAAAGCAGGCATTCAAATACTGGCTTTGCCTTTTAAATGGATTTTCTTGCGTGAAAAAGACCATGGGCGTCGCCTGTAATTTGTCACAAGGAGTTTGCAGTACGGGTTCCGCTTTTGTCAAGTTTACAGCCTAGAATTAAATTTTTTCCACGATTCGGAAATATTAAACGAAAAAGGAAACTTCCATGGGGGTTAAGTGTTTCGTTTTAAAATATACATTTCTTTTTAAAACATAGAAATACTATATAGAAACAACGTTCTCGAAGATCTGATCAAAGTCGGTTTCACGGTGGGAAAACCAGAAACAAGACGATAATAAATTGTTTATTTTACTGATAACATTAGTTTGTGAGTGATACACATCTTGATGGTTAGAGAAAGTGGAGCAAGAATTTGGACGGGGTTTCGTTATCAAGCGTAAAACAACTGAACGAGTTTTATCTATAAACAATCTTTTTGCTTCTAGATTCGTATGTAACGGTTATTTTTAGGGGGTCTTTGACTATCGTCTTTGTAGGATACCATTAGTTTATACATTTAATGTAACTGCATTGTGGTTTTTCGTTTTTTTTACAGGGGAGGAGCTGCGGTCAAGGGCGAGATTGATCGAAACGGTGCTCATGATAACTGGTTCACCAGGGGGCAATTCACAGCCTTAGGGGACATTCAGTCTTGCACACGAGCAACAGAGTACACATAGAATGGATATTAGAGACAAGTGGTTTGTTGTAAAATGCCATTCCTCGATGTCCTCATTACAAGGGTTTGACAGTTGTGTACGCGTTGCATATTTCGTTAGTGTCACCTTGTTTGTTCACCTGATCAGATGACTTTGAACTTTCCAGAGTGATTCAAACCAGAGCTACCCACTTTGTTTACTTTATTTTATTGTCTTTTAAATTCTTTTATCCACAAGAGTTTTTGAAACAAACCGGGTCGTCAAAAGAGACCGCTCGGAGCTGCAAGGCAACAGAGTGAATGCTTAGCGTTGTTGTAAGGGATTACGATAAAGCGGAGAACGGAGACTTGCAACCAAAGTTTCTAAGCGAACACGGTGACAGTTTACCTGCATTTAGCAGCAATTACCAACATTTGTCATCGTTCATTAACACATTAGCAGCTATGAAAAGCCGCCAAGAGAGAAAACGGGGACGGAGCTGTGAAATGTTTAATTCCACGAGCGCAATGCTCTGTCTCTTTATACTTCTGTTATTAGCAGGATCGTCATTTTCCTGTGGGCCAGGATCGATGAGACATGGGCGAAAAAATCCTCAAGCCGCTCTGAGTTTATATGAAAAGTTTCCTAACCAGAAAGAGACCTCCGATATCGCCAGTGGGCGCTCAATTGGTCGAGTTAGGAGAGGAAGTCCGGCATTCGAGGCTTTAGTTGGAAACTATAGTCCAGACATTATTTTCAAAGGCGACAAGAACGAAGACGATCGCAGAATGACAAAGGTAAGGGCAAAATTTGCATTTTGATAGAACATCACAAGAATCATTGACTGTGTGAGCTGAATTCTTATCTTTTATGTAAGTTAATTACTTTTAAGTGCTGAAAAAGTTCTGTCCTTAAAACTAAATTCATCTTAAGTTCCTTTTGCTAGTCTACTCTGATACGTTTCAGCGAATACGTTTCTTTGAATGATGAGGAACAATTATTTTCTCTTTGTTCCAAGTTGAACCAAACTTCAATTTAAAACACTTCGGCGTTGATGTGATATCGAGTAGCGTACTCAAGAACATTTTTACAAGAAATACGAACTTTTTTGTGTTTTGTTGGATAATATGAAAACGGATAAAAAAAACCGTTTCATTCCAATATTCAGTTTTAAAGAATGCATTGTTTGTTTTCTAGACATACCTAAACTTGCGCGTATTTATTTTAGTAATGGCTGTTTTGAATCGCCTTTGAATTGAGTCACTCATTAGTATAATTGCTTTTTAGCGCTGCAGTGAAAAACTTAAAAACCTGGCGGACAAAGTCAAACAGACATGGCCAAATGTGCAACTTCGAGTAATCGAGGCATATTCAGATGGAAGAAGTAAAAAACATGACAAGAATTCGTTGCACTACGAAGGCCGAGCAGTTGATATAACTACTTCTGATAAAGACAGAAAAAAGTATGGAAAGCTTGGCAGACTGGCTTACCAAGCTGGCTTCGACTGGGTGTATTACGGTTGGGAGAGTCATATCCACGCATCCGTCAAGACAGGTACAATGTTAAAGCAGAAATAGCTACTACTAGATTTAAAGATAAGAAAACGAATTTAATCTGTATCTTTTTCAGAATACGAGATTTGTTCCACAAGAAGTTGCATCAACAACAAGCTAGTAACTGAATTTTTGTCAGGGCTGAATCTGAGCAAATCGTTCATTTCTACAAAACCTGTGAAACCTTGCCTGTGATTATAACAGATGTATGATACTAAAAGTGATGGAGATACCGACAATGATAACGTCGTAACTGCGTCTTATCTCTCATGTAAATGTTTGGACCATCTGCTCTCAGTTTTTTATTTGGTTGTTAATTTTTATTGTCTTATTCATTTCGGTCTTCAGAATACCATTTAATGCAAAATCATACACTTCAAAATAAAGCTGTGGTTTGCAGCGCTCTTTATCGAAACCTAAAGTAATTCAAGTTACGTAGACTAGACGTACTTAAAAGAAATGAAGTGCTACGCGTTACGATAATAATAATAATACAATTATCTAATCAGATATCTAACATATAAGTGACCGCCCTTGTTGAACTTACAAAACATAGGGGCGGGGCGCTTACCCCTATCTAGTGCTAGATAAGATTATGAAATTTTCCAACTGTTATTATTATTTGAAAAATTTTGTTACTTTTCCAAAGATTTTCACAAAAGTTCGAGAACTAGAGCCTTTCTTTGCCGGGTGTACAAAACATGACACAAAATTACGTCGTCGTGACAACAGAAACACTTACGATTTAATTGTAATCCTGTCTTGCTCCCATGCCTTCATGTGAGTTGGCGGTACATTAATTTTGTCTGGCTATTGTATAAACCATTAATCTTCTCCCAGACGTGCAATGAGCCGATGCCCCCCTATGAATACATGTCTAAGAAGTAAGACTTCTTTTAATTTTTTCTGCAGATAAAGCGGGAGAAGAAGAGACAACAGGATGTTTTCATGGACAAGCTTCTGTTTTGCTCGAAAATGGCAAAAGAGTAAGCATGGCTGAACTGAGGGCGGGAGACAGAGTGCAGAGCATTGATAAAGATGGCAACTTGGTTTTCAGTCCCGTAATGTTATTTCTAGACTACAGACCTGAATTCTCCGTGGACTTTGTGCTAATTGAAACAGAAGAGCCGAAAAGGAAACTCGCCATTACCGGAACGCACTTAATCTATCAAATGAACAAACAAGCGCGGCGGGGGAGTGTCGTTTTTGCTAAAGACATTCAAGCAGGAGATTTTGTTTATATCAGCAATGGCACGAACGGTAAAAACCTCACAGCTTGTCGCGTCACTAAAGTCATACGAAAAACAAACACTGGTGTTTATGCACCTTTGACTGAGCAAGGAAACATTTTCGTTGACGACATTTTGTGTTCGTGCTACGCAGTAGTTAATCACGAACTGGCACATTGGTGTTTTACACCAGTGCGAGTTTTGTTAAACACTCTACCAAGTGTAATGAAATGGGTGGATAACCGCTCTGAAGGCATACACTGGTATGCTGAAATTTTGAGAAAAATCTATCCTATTTGGCAGTATGTAAAGTCATTTTGAACATATTTAAGCTCAGTCAATGTCAAACTGTAGACCAGGAGAAAACTGCTGTGGAATAGGAACATGCCGTGACTTCGTCCTTGCAATGACTCACAAGTTATCTTATAGGTTGACAGAGTGACAACTCTTTTTGCGTCTTCTCATGCCTCACTTAACAGGAATGCATCTAAGAATTCTGTCTCTGGCGTCGCTTTCACGCTCTAAACAGCACCGACATTATTGTGTTCACTTGTTTCGGCACAACGTGACGGCTACACACATCTTGCCCTAATGTAACTTCAAAGTACGAACATTTGAGAATGAACAATCTTCTTGTGTTATGTGCAAGTCAGCTTCAATATCACAAGGTATCAATCAAATAGACTGATTAGAAATGACTTAGGAACAATGCTTGTTAAACTAATTACTGTCATTCATTGGAGTCGTGCTGCGAGCACTTATCTCTTCATTAACATAAGTGACTCATTAGAGATGGGCAAATGAGTGCATCGGTCAAGGACGCCAGGAGGTGATATGGCGTGTTTATGTTATTTCAAGAATACCAGGGAAGTCAGTCTAGATTACCTATAAACAAAACCAAGGCGAAAAGCAGTGATGGAATAAAGAGACTACAAAGAAGAAAATCCCGAACTCAGTATAAAGTCAGGAAAAATTGATGCTACATTACAAGAAAACTATACTATTAAGTGGCCTCAGACTGTAACCTTTTAAAAAGGAAAACACCCTTCATTAGTACTGCGAAACTCGCAGTTTCCTTAACCACGAAGGCAGGCAAAGCGAGATTAGAAAACGTCTAAGAAAAACCGATTATATAAATATATATCTACATGCATATTAAGAACTTGGATTGTACATATAAAATGTTTTTAAGTGTTTTCAAACGAATTGTTGCTTACCCGAACAAAAATTCAAAGTGAAACTATCTTGTAAACACTATAAAAATTTCGAGTTGTTGAAGATTATAAAAAAAAAAACACTTTTTCATTTAGCAAAGTCTTTTGACGAAAGAAACACACAATTGATTAGCTCCTTCCGTGACGAGTGCGGAAAACTGAAACATACCAAACCTTCAACAACTGATTTTTTTGAACGGAATGTACATTTAATTCATCAACTTTTCAAGCTTTATCCATTGGTGCAAAAGTTGAGACACTCTTAGTTTATTTTAAACTGTATTTACCAGGATATAGACCATTTAAATTAAATGTTTAACGGACAAGCTATCTTTAGTCAGAAAAGAAAGTTTTCCTTCCGCTTGCATGTATATCAGGAAAATAGCTCTTAACAGCAGAAATTCCGGCTTACTAAGTAATAATTTAATAGTTTAGTTAAAAACTATTGATAGAAAAGAACTTAGTTTAGAGGCATACTGCTTGAGAGATAATTACGTGTGATGGACCGGCCTCGTTCAAAAAAATATATCAATTAAAAAAAACATGAGGCACGGAGTACTAAAATAGCTTTACTGCATGCGTGTTTTTTTACTTAAATAAATTCAAGAATAGTTGTAATAATTTTAAAGACTGCTAGAAAATTCAGAACGTATTGTATTTTGCTATACTGAAGGCAGTTATTGTAACAATTTTTCAATCATGGATCAGTTCTCTTTTGAACTGTCCAACTTTAAAAAATCTTGGAAGATATATTTAACCGTGACGAACTCATGTACAGTCTATTTTAAAATCTTCAACAGCGACTACAAAAACTGGTCCACTTAGATCAGTTAGCCATTTTAAGCCGATAAGGAAGTAAACGTTTAAAGGTATAAAAAATCTGAAGCGATTAGCTATTTTACTGAAAATATCAAGCAACGTCAAAGTGTTCAAGAGCAGTTAGTGACTACATAATTAAAAGGCTCAATCAGATGAGATCTCCTGCTAACAGTACCAAACATATCAAGTTTACGGATGTCCGGCATTTTACTTAAATTAGGTCGTTAGGATTCTTTTTAAAAATTCCCCATTTCTCATCATTGCCCGCATTTCAAATAGCTGTCGCGTTATCTTTTTAAATAATTCATAGAAAATGTATTGAAAACTGTGTATTTTTCATTTTTTGTCAATCTTCTCCATGAACTGAACCAAAATGACTCGTTCAGGCTCTGGTTCCTGCGATGCAGACTGCATCAAACCAACTGAATAAAAATAAAAATTTTATGCCGCATTTAGATTTACGCATATTTCTAACTGAGAAACAGGGAATTTTCTTTTATTCTATATAGACCGTACTGATCATGAGGATTGATTTAGTTGTAAGATACAAAGAAACTGAATAAAAAAGTTGAGATATCATATAAGAACACTCGTACTGCATAACCAACTGGGTGAATATGCGTAACTTCTTCTTTTAAAGAACAAAATGTTTATTTTATCTTCTCCACGTTAAAGCCGAATCTTTTCTTGTGCTCAATAATAGTTGTTGGATGAGCAATTTTCAAGTTGTTTTTGCTAAATTCGATTGGTTTTTTCCATTAGTTCTGGAGATATGTATTCATGTATATAAAAGATAAAAATTTTGTCGTCACTTACTGAAAATGTAAAAACTGGGACGTTTCATTTAAAATACAGTAACTTTCTTCGGCAAAAAGTTGAAAATGGCTGTTCTCGATGATCACGCAGATTGTTCTTGGAAATGTGGCCCTCCGCATTCGCCAACCGAACTCCATTAACGACCATATACAAAGTTCTGAAATCTTAGCCAACGCCTAAGGGATTCTCGCCTTCTTTGAAGCTTTCATTTACATCTGGACTCCGTTTTAACTTTTGCTGAAGAAAGTTACAGTACTTTAACTGAAGCGTCCCAGCTTTTACAGTTTAAGGAAGTGTCAATAAAATGTTTTATCTTTTACTATAATCACGCCTGACTGTAACTATGGTATTTTTAAACACTCTTTTAAAAATGTTGAAAAAATAATTCATGAGGTCTAGTTTTGCCACAATCGCCGGTTAGACTTTTACTATTTTTTTCTATTCTAACCTATTTCCTGCCGAGTTTTCAAGAACTAGTGTTATCAAACTTGAAAAAAATTGTCAACTTCATCGTTTCGTGATACAAAAGACATTTTCTGAATCTATATTTCAAGACAAACAAAAAGATTGTTGTTTCAGCAGTGGAAATTGAGCGTAATTACAATAAAGGCACACTTCAAATAAGCTGTTTTTAAGAGGACAACGATTAACGATAAGAACTATTTAAAATATGCATAACGGTTTAAAATTAAAATTGATACTATAAGAATACTACCTTAATAAGTTTCTAATTGCTTGTTTTCAACTGTTTAATTTCATTTATTGGTTCACATAAATTAAAACTCTGTTTTTTAAATTGATATTATTATCTTTCATGGGACCGGCTGTCAAACCACGTTTTTCGTAAAATTGCAATCTTGTCATCATCATTGTAGTCCTTCGAAGTCGAAGAGGACGATCAGTGTTTTCTTTTTCTCCTATGCACACTTAGCCGAAGTCAGATGCACAGTCACGACCCTACTTAGGGCAGTAAACAGTCTGGCTTGGGTCTGATTCCCTCGCTTTTCTGATAGCCCGCTTTCTGTCCAGTTCCTTTAAGCGATCTTCCTCAAACATCTTATACCATTGTGCACCGCTCTTGCAATCTTGTACAATGTCACAAGAGCACGCATTTACGTAATCTAAAAGAGAAGAAATTGCAGCTTTTTAGCTTAAACAAGGTCAGGTTTAATTTACCAGCCTTTGAACAGTCCAGTCTTGGAGTTGGTCCTAAATTATGGATAAGAAACAGATCTACCATAAAAGTGTAGTCGAGCAAAGACTCTTATTCAGTTAAAAACTGGATTTCATGAGAATATCAACAAATAAAACCCTCCACTAATACATATATCATAAAAACGTTTACAAAAGCTAACAACCAATTGATAGAATTCTCACATGGGTATTAAATCGAAATGAAATCAACAATAGCATTAGTGTTTTTTAAAACTTGTACCAATAAATTATCGCCCTAACGTCTCATCTGTCGATCATAAAATTAATATAACGCACGCGAATGATTGGCTGAAAACCGTGTTTGTAGAACTCTAGGTAAACACAGTCCAATGCCCACGCCATTAAGCGAGTAAGGAGGATTTAAACTTTGATAATGTTAATAAAATGTCTTAGCTTCTTTGTGTGGGATATTAAATATCAAAGGAAATAGAAAAGATTTTTTACCGTGTTCCAATTGAGTTACAGAAACACTTGTGGAAATTTGTGAGACCTCGAAATAACGTTGAACCACTCACTATTGCTCATTCTCCCAAACTCCCATTCGCGTTTCTATAGCGCTATGGAAAAACGAATGTTTTCTATTTCTTAAAAGAAAGATATTCAGCCGAGTCTTTTATTCCATGCGAGAAGTCAAAGTAGGCACTGACTCGATCGCCATTTGCGTGCACCTCCGTCTCGTTCATATCAACCAGCGATGATGAAACTTCAGTTTGTGTTACTTGCATTTATTGCTGTAACTATCATCAGTAAGTACTGTGGAATCATTTGAAATGAACTATGCTCTACGAATGGGTTGTTCAAAGGCTTTTTTTAAAACTTTAACCCTAGGTTAAGTCAAACTATTTAAACAGCAATATTTTTGCTAAGGAAAGATTTACAATTCTTGCCAAAAACTGTTCGCTTGTCCACGGTGAACAATTTTTAATCTTAAAATCATACTTTAAATCAGTCTTTTAAAGGGTGAAAACAAAAAACATGTTCTTGTCCGTGTTCCGTGTGTTCTCAACTATTCCTGTCCTTGCCTTTTTATTCTAATTCTAGGCAGCTCTAATCTTTGTCTGTATTTCGGTGCTCGTCACTGCAGTCTCTTTCATTATTTTCATTGATCCGCTTCCCTTATCCTCTCTCTACTCTTAACCTTGGTTCATTTTCCGGTATTTATCTTTGTCCGTTTTTGGAATCATTGTTACAATTAGTATTTTAGCGTTTGAAGAACTATGTTGACTTTGTCCGTGTCTTTGTCTCTTTTCGTAGTCCGTAACTCTTCCCGTCCTTGTCGTTTTTGACTCTAGATTTGTGCATGTGTCGTACTCGTCTTTATCTTTTTTTGTACCCTTGCCATTGCCGATTTCTTTGTCCTTTTGTGCGTGTCCTTGTGAATATATCCTTGTACTCGATCTTTCCCTTTGCATCATTTCTTTCTGCGTGATAATGCTAGTCTCCGTCTTCGTACTCACCCTCCTCTTAAATCTGCCTTAAATCTTCTTTTGTTCATGTCTTATAGTCCTTTTGTGTTAGCTCAGTGTCGATTCTTTCTTTCACTGGGAAAGAATTTTAACCACTCCAATTTTACAAATGTCCACAACAGGAGGAATTGTCGAAGCTTCTCAGGAATATGATAGGTAGACGAAGATTAGTGGGACAAAGGTTTGTTTCGAGGGGAAAGGCAACAGGCCAGGTGTACTAAAATACACTGGGAAAAACGCAATGGTTTTCGCTATGAAACTGAGCCACAGGAGCGGACGTATTCGTTGTGCTGCTAACATTGCTCACGACAGTTTTTGGGGCTGTACTCACCACGCTGCCCTTGCAAGGTAATCAGTATATACTATCACATCACAAACACAAAACATGCATAATATTCACAACCACACCTACGACTGCAACCGCAACCAAACTTACAAGATCGCAAGTACAACCAAGTTCACGATCATGGTCACGGTCATAGCAACAGTGTCAGTCACAATCAAAGTCACAGTGACAGCGACAATTACAATCACAGCTACAGTCACTGACACAATCGCAATCACAGACGCAGACACAATCAGCGTTACAGACGCAGACACAATCACCGTCACAGACGCAGACACAATCACCGACACAGGCACAATCACTGTCACAGACGCAGACACAATCACAGTCACAGATGCAGACACAATCACAGACACAATCACAGACACAGACCTAGGCACGGACACAATCACAGTTACAAACACAATCACAGTCACAAACACAGACACAATCACAGACACGAATCTAGGCACGGACACAATCACAGTCACAATCACAGTCACAATCACAGACACAGACCTAGGCACGGCCACAATCACAGTTACAGACACAATTAAAGTCACAGACACAGTTACAGTCAGAGACACAATCATAGTCACAGACACAGTTACAGTCACAGACACAATCACAGTCACAGACGCAGACACAGTCAGAGACACAATCACAGATGCAGACACAATCACAGACACAGACATACAATCACAGACAGACCTAGGCACAGACAATCGCAGACACAGACCTAGGCATAGACACAATCACGGACACAGACCCTAGACACAGACCCAATCACAGACACAGACACACAATCACAGACGGACCTAGGCACAGACACAATCACAGACACAGACCTAGGCATAGACACAATCACAGACACAGACCCTAGACACAGACACAATCACAGACACAGATCCTAGACACAGACACAATCACAGACACAATCACAGACCTAGACACAGTCACAATCACAGTTACAGACGTAGACACAATCACAATCACAGTCACAAACACAGACACAACCACAGACACAATCAGTTACAGACGCAGACACACACGCAGACACAGACACAATCACATTCGCAAACACAGACACAGACACAGACACAATCACAGTCACAGTCACCATCAGTCACTGTAACAATCGCAGTTACAGTCATAGTAACAACCACAACTCTTACTCTAACCATAACCGTTACCGCAACTATAACCACAACTACAGACACAACCACAGTTACAGTCACTAAGTAGTCATAGTATATAATCACTCAGGCACATCCCCATAGCAGAGAAGTCAACAATCGAGTTTTTTTCAACAGGTATCCATTGAACGTGGTTGTAACGGACATCGTTAATCACGTGATCTACCCACAACCAAAATTTTTTCATTCCGACGATCATGGCTTAAAGTCAGCGATGTGGTACTATCTTCCTGGTACCGACTCATACCACAGCAAAGAGTTGGTTTTCACCGATTACGAGACTCCATTTTACCTCCGCAAAGGTTCTACTCTGAGGATCTGGTATGGAGAAGACCTGAGAAATAAGTGGGAGACTGGCAACGGTGGGAGAGTTTGTGTCGAAGTGTTCGCTTTGATGACAACATTCTGCTAAATCATGTTTTTTGCATTGTTTTATTGCTTACAGTATATGAAGCAGAGAACTGTCTTGTAACTATTACAGTATAATCGATAAAAAGGAATAATAAAGGTGCATTGCATACAATTACGTTGAATCGTGATACAGTGGAATCCCGGTTTAACGATCTTCGGTTTAACGATATTCCCGGTATAACGATAAACATTCGTTTCCCCGGCA
>JAOCNB020426046.1:0-15168 GCA_026546465.2 Palythoa caribaeorum
TTCGAAATTTTGAAACTGTCGCCGGACTTTTGATATTTACAGACATTGGCTCTTAATGATTTAATTAATCTGCCAGTTTCCAGACTAAAAATGCTAAAAAACGTGTCTAAGTTTGTTTGTTTTTCATATTCAATTGCAGACAAAAGTTGCTGCGCTTTTTCGAACTAGGGTTTAAAAAAAGTCTAGAAACCGTACAGAAATTGATCTAAAACACAAAGTTTTTCGAAAAACAAAAAACGCAAACACGTTTTTGTTCTTCATATTTTGAAGAAGCTTCTGTGCAAATTTTAGGGGAAACGAAAAAATGACCTTTGAGTTGGTGCTCTCGAAAGGCGATTTTGTCGCGCGTTTTAGTGGAGCGTAAAACCTCTTAAATTTCATTTTGATTCAAGCCAGCTATGTAAGCTTTAATTTGATATATAGGTTTAGGTATCTACGGTGTAAGACTGGTGCACTGTATCATTTTGACGCAAAACACCCCTGAAGGTAAACGGTAACTTAAATAAAGATTTTATTCATTTTATCAACATTTAACCAAAATCTATACTGAACAGAAGTCTGTTACACTGAATTTGCCCATAGGTCTTTATGATCAGAGATAAGTAAACGGTGTGAAAAGAGAAATAAACAAGCTGACGGGGAGCTGACATACCTCTGGTACAACGTGATGACCGGCAATCATGACCGCTCCCAGCAAGTTGGCTCGTCCATCACTCAAATGCTCACTAAGAGCCACCTGTTAGTGAAGTTCAAGCAACAGAATGAAGAAAATAAGATGGCTCCTGAGAGTTTCTAGCGTTGAATCATATTACACGCTTTTTTTATAAGAACAACTTTATAAGAACAACGAGGCTCAAATTTGCCGAAATTTAAGAACAATTTAAGAACAAGCTCAGGCTGAGGCTTGATAACTAGGGAAGTTTTTGGGGTAGAAAATTGACTAAAATTTAGCGATACAGCATAAAACATAAAAAGATTCACTGTAAAGACTGATCAACAAACAATGAAGATAGTTCGCCTCTAATTCAGCCGTACATACAATACATGTGTGGCGCAAGGCGTTTCAGTTTATTTTCCAATACCTTCTTTTATTTTGTTTTTTCTTCATTAATAACCGCTCAAACAAATAAGAACAAATTAAGAACAAATTGCAGCTGAAATCGCGAAAAACTTAAGAACAATGAGCCTCGGCAACATTCACTGGTTCTTATAAAAATACGTGTATATAAGGTGGCGTTGTTGGCCCGGCAGTAACATCTCTGCTTTCTAATCACAAGGTGTTGAACAAGTGTTGAACATTTGTGTGACCTTCTTTTCTGCCAAAGTTAACTCAGCTTTCCATTCTCCCAAGGTAGGTAAAATGAGTACCAGCTTCTGCGGGGGGCTAATTTTTGATGGACTATTGTCCCTCCAGAGGGTTTCAATGACTCTCATCCCCTTAACACGAAAATCGATTGATTCCGGGAAAAAGTGTAAGTATCGATTTTCATCGACTGATCGATACAATCGATATCGATCAACATGATTTTATCGATTGGTAACGATTTATCAATTGTTTTTCCAATATCTGATTTTATTGATTGGACACCCCGGGTTATCTGTGATTTCTGTAGATCGAGTTACCGTATGAAAGCCATTGAGTCCTCCTGGCCGGGACACTAATCCATTGCAGGTTTGCCCCCGGAAGGATGGAAAGCTGAGTCAACTTTCGCTAAAAGGTTGTAAAAATTGCTCAACACTCGGCTGAGCTGGGGTTTGAGCCCGGGACCTTGTGGTTAGAAGGCCTAGGGCTAGAGATCTTACCACTGCGCCAACCATGATGTGGTTGGCATACTGGGATAGCATAAGATATTTTTGCAGTAAATCCTATGATCCCTTGGTTCTGCTGATTTGGGATCCTGCATTTTATTTTTGAGTTACAAACTTTTCTTTGTTGATGACTAGCACTAAACCTATCTCATAATCTATCTCGTACAAAAGGTAGTCGCGCAAGTCTGGGTTTTACTTTGCTAAGTTATCTCTCGAGCGACAAGTGACTTTCTAAAATGCAAAACTAGATCAAAGGGCTCTTGGAGCGAGCTCATTCACATAATAACAAGAGGATACTAAATAGCATTGTTGTTGTCGGTATCATGACGATATTGTGTCGATATCATGACGGTATTGTGTCGGTATCATGACGGTATTGTGTCGGTATCATGACGGTATTGTGTCGGTATCATAACAGTATTGTGTAGGTATTATGATGGTATTGTGTTGGTATCATGACGGTATGTGTCGGTATCATGACGGTATTGTGTCGGTATCATAACGGTATTGTGTAGGTATCATGACGGTATTGTGTCAGTACCATGACGGTATTGTGTCGCTATCATGACGGTATCGTGTCGGTATCATGACAGTATTGTGTCGGTATCATAACGGTATTATGTCGGTATCATGACGGTATTGTGTCGGTATTATGACGGTATCGTGTCGGTATCATAACGGTATTGTGTCGGTATCATGACGGTATTGTGTTGGTATCATGACGGTATTGTGTCGGTATCATGACAGTAATGTGTTGGTATAATGACGGCATTGTGTCTGTATCATGATGGTATTGTGTCTGTATCATGACGGTATTGTGTCGGTATCATGACGGTATTGTATTGGTATCATGATGGTATTGTTACTGTGTCGGTATCATGACGGTATTGTGTCGGTATCATGACGGTATTGTGTCGGTATCATGACGGTATTGTGTCGGTATCATGACGGTATTGTATCGCTATCATGACGGTATTGTGTCGGTATCATGACGGTATTGTGTCGGTATCATGACAGTATTGTGTCGGTATCATGACGGTATTGTATCGCTATCATGAGGTATCGTGTCGGTATCATGATGGTATCGTGTCGGTATCATGACGGTATCGTGTCGGCATCATGACGGTATCGTGTCGGTATCATAACAGTATTGTGTCGGTATCATGACGGTATCGTTTCAGTATCATAACGGTATCGTATCGGTATTGTGTCAGTGTCGTGACAGTATTGTGTCGGTATCATAACAGTATCGCATCATATTGTGCCGGTATCGTATCAGTATTGTTTTGGTATCGTGTCGGTATTGTGGCGATATTGTGTCGGTATCGTATCCATATTGTGTCGGTATCGTATCGATATTGTGTCGGTATCGTGACAGTTTCCTGACGGTTCTATGTCAACCTTTATCAATCAAGGCTGGGTTGCTAAGGAGAGCGTTTAAATAACTTTTTATTCCTGGGTTAAGCCAAAATTCAAAATAATATCCTTCACCATGGAGAATATGCACCCACCAAAATACTACTCATGCAGATTTTCTAAGGGATCAAAGGTATTACAGTCAACTTATTTTTGTTTCTTTTTTTTACAGTCAACTTGCCTACAAACTCAAAGAGCATATTTATCAATCTGTGAGGCTTAAAGATTCAAATACGCTCGGTTTAACCTACGAAGCCTGCCGATTTCGGTTTCGGTACCCAAAAACACCACTTACATGTGGAAGGAAGCCACATCCGGAGAAAAAATCTCCGTTTTCAATAATATCCTGTACATGTGGATATGGTCTAAATCTCAATAAATATGCGTTATTGAACATACGTGAGGTCAAGATGGCTGGATATTGGCTAGGGATTTTTTTGCATTATTATGGACCGAGACAAATTCGAGGTCCGTGAACATGCAAGAAAAGAACGAGGCCAATATCCATCCATCTTGACCGAACAAGCTTGTTCAATAAAGGATTTATTCTATGGCCAAATACTTTCACTTTACTTCTGTTTTCCGTAAAACAAAAACGCTTCCATGTCTTCATATCACTTTGCGTTTTAATTTTTGCATTTGTCGGGTTTTGTTGACGAATAAATTTACGAAAGTCGTCTATGTTTTCTTTGTTTTGACTGACCTCTTCCCCTTTTCATTTTGGGACTCTATTGCCCAAAACTCAATCTGTAATTCCGCTCCACGCAATTTTTTTTTCTTTCGGGAACAAAACTGGCAATCCCGAGCGGGCAAGATGGGCCTATCTTGCCCGCTCGTGTATCAATCAAAACACAATCAGAACACAGAATTCGCTTCATCTTGCCTGCTCAACGAACCTGCCATATAATAAGTATCATTATTATTAATTATAGTATGAAACACACAATACATCGCGAGGATACAGTAAGAATGGGCTTTACCTGTGACCCAGTGAAAATCACAGACTTGCCAAGATTTTCAAACATAAAAGACAATCCAGACGCGGTGTAGCTCATCGTGTCTGTACCGTGTAGCACCACAAAACCAAAGTAGTTTTCATACTCTTCCCTGATGGCTGATGCGATGTTCACCCAGTCAGGGATACCCATGCTGTCCTTTGAGTTCTTGACAATATCACAATCTTTCAGTTCCTTTACATCAACAATGATGCGGACCTTATTTTTGGAAATTCTAAAATTATGAGAGCAAACAAGAGAATTTAAAGCTATAAATGGTTTGAACTCGGGAGTAAAATAATAATGGTCTATAACAAATCCTGCATTCTGATTGGCAACTTCATCATGGACAATTAAAAACAATTAAATATGTTAAAAAGGGAAAACATTCGAAAATTTTCATTCCAATCTACGTCCAAGCAATGTTAATGCAATCAAGAGGAATTCTATATCAAATGATGGAAAATCAAATGGAATTCTATATCAAATGATCTACATAAGTTAAACCTGAAGGAATTTATACATTAGCTATAAGAAATTTAAATTTCTCATCTTACTGCTGCTCCTTTTGTAACACCTAGTGTTATTATAGTTGTAAATATAAGGTTCAGAAATTGACTCTATCTAATTAGTAATATCATCATCGTTAGTATTTTTAGATTTTTTTTTTATTTTTTCTTATTTCTATAAATTATAAATATATAGCTTATTTAATTTTATTGAATTACCATTATTATTATTATTACGTTATGCTATCCTATTGTAATATTTACTATTATATTTTTTTGTACATTTTTTCTTCGAAGATATTAGCATGTATTTACTATCGTAAATTCGAAGTCAAATAAGGTTTATTGCCATTGTCATTGTCATTGTCAAGAGAAAATGAGGGAACAGAGAAGGACTTTGAGATGCGTTGGCCGGGATATGTCAATTCCACTTAAGTTATTTATAGATTAGGAATCTGTTTCCCGAGACGTCCGCTCAGAGCTAAGTCTTGTTATGAGCTTGTGAATGAGGGAGAAATTTCGGCAATAATAGCGAAGTGCATGGGAGGCCTGTTGAATACTTAATATGCCTCTTCCAACAGCAATATACAGGCGTTTAGATTTCGGCATTAATATTGCTAATAACCAAAGAAGTGAAGCTGGCGGTGGAAAGAAACGCACGATCAAAGATGTGTCATCCAGGGACCACATGGTCATGGACGATAATTCAGTTTCTGCCTCTTCTGAACGAAGAATAAGCCCCCGACTTGCTATTAAGGGTTTGAGAAACGCCATTATATGCGTCTTCAAACACGAGATCGAGGTTGCCCGTATGCGGATGTCTCGGGGAACAGACCTCGGTTCTAAAAATAACTTTCATGTATTTGACATATCCCAAAGGCTTGACCGGGAGCGTCCCTCTCTGTCCCCTCACTTTCTCTTGATGCAACTCATTCTTTATTTTTGAAATTGTGTTTATCTACAGAATGGTTTAAAAAAGACAAAAATCATAATTCCAAAAGAAGATATGTCAAAAGAAGAGCTCGAGTGTCTTCGAGTTTTCTCTGCTGCCTCTAGACACAATGACGGCAAAGAGTTTAAGAATACACGGGACAAAATCGGGGTGTGTGACTAAGGCCCTGTCCACACGTATCCGGATACTTTTGAAAACGGAGATTTTTTTGTCCGTTTTCAAAAAAAAATACGCGTCCACACGTAGCGTTTTCAAATCGTATTCGCCCGTCCACACGAATACGCTAAAGCCAGGTATATACGCCAGCTCTCTCTGTACAGCATGCGCGGGAAGGACTGGATCTTAAGTATGACGTCATCGTATTCGAAAACCTCTGTTTCGCCCGTCCACACGAATTCGATAAATCTCCGTTTTTAAAAATCTCCACTCTGGAGAACGTTTTCGAAAACCTCCGGAACTGTCAATCATGATATTGTTGAACAAGCCGTGTAATTATGATTGTCATTTTACTTTCGCAGAAAATTAAACTGATATCCAAAATTATTTTTTGAAAAAAATATAGTTTTCCCGTTTAGTGCGAGTACTACGTCTGGCAAATACATTTATTTTCCCGCAGAAGTCCAACACTTTACTCAAAATGACCAAAAGCAGGACAACAGCCGACTAAATTTCTTGTTTTTCTTTTGTAAAGAAAACTAGTTTTCGTTTTGGCCTTTTGACAATCCCGTTTTTTGAAAGCGTAGAGTAAGATTTCAGCTAAATCCATAAAACTTTTCAGGGATTTGTCACTTCCGTTTGCGGACACGCGCACATGATTTATCGTATCTTTAAATTTAATGTCAGATGAATCAAGACGAAACTAAACTGAAATTAAGTAACTATCGTTCAAAGTGAAGTTTTGGCATTTTCGCTGTTCGGTACGAGAGTTTTGGTTTAGTGTTGCTTCACAGCTGTATAATTTCGAAATGTTTTAGGCACAATCAAACAAACCTTACACGTTTTTAATTTGCATCCAAAATATGCAAGCAAAACTTTGCAAATTTTAGATTTAATACACCAAAAAGCGCTCAATCGTGTTGCGGTGTAAAACAGCTTCTTGCAAACTTTGGCTAATACACTATATTCATCATGAAAATACCGTTTACTTGCTGCTCCTTTCTTGAAAAAATCAATGATAAAGATTCCTTTTTCATGTTTTCTTTGGTATCTCACATCAAGTCACTCAAATAAATTTTTATTTTCAAGACAATAACAGAATTGGTTCCTACTATAAAAGCAAACTATTATTCAGTGTTACTCAGGAGTACTCATTGCCGCTTGACCAAACCGCGTTAGTAATCTGTCACACACGGTTGCCGGAAACTTAATAAAGAAGTTTGGATCGGAGTCTTTCAGTTCTGAAATGAGCTTCCGACCCATTTCTTGCAAGAGTTGTACGGTTTTCATAATAAAAAGTGAAAATTATTAGTCGGCTTTAAGTTTTTGAAAATTGCGCTCCTAAGTGAGGTGTTATTAAAAGGAAATGCGGCGTAATTGTTTATTTGGTGATTACAACTGTGACTACGCTTCATTTGCACATCAACAACAGCTGGGCAGAGCTTAAATGAATTACTAATGAGCTACTAATATTCCAACGGCGTGCCAAGCGCCAGATTCAAACTTTTATAGTATGACTTTCACAAATGCTTAAAATACTACTATTTCTACTTGTAGGAATCCGACGAACGAGGCAGATTTGGAAACTAGAGACATGCAGCTATCCATTAAGAACGATTCTTTTCACACAAAGCATTGTTTGATACCATCCCGATAAAGTTTAATTGAGAGTTTTGCTCAATATTTCAGAAATCCATACAAATTAATGGTAAAAGTATACTAGTTTAAACGACAATTCGCTGCTATTTTAAGTGAAATGATAGTGCTCAAATTTGCATGAAAGTGAAGATTGAAGATGGTGCTACACAGCCCATACAATACAATGAGAACTTTTTCATTCTGATATTGTAATATTCGATATGCAAAACCCGAAAATTGCAGTTTTTGCGCTATTTCCTTTATAAATCGCAAGGTTCAAAGCTCGCTTCTTTCTGCAAATGAGAAGCAAATTCTTGCGCGTGACGTCAGATGTCCATGCAGCCATTGACCTTGTTTACTGTTTGATGTATAACATCTCATGGATAAGACAATCCACCCGACGAACATCGACTGCAGAGCTCAGAGCTATCAACAGACTCACAATACTAGAAGCCAAGATATTTAAATGAACTTTTCCGTTCTTAAAAAAAATGCCGTGGAAAACTGCATTGTCTTATCAATGAGATGTTATACATCAAACAGCTTAAACCGTCTCTCAACAAACAATCTACCTCTGTAAAAGTTAAAATATTTATTTAAGTGACGGGTTTTTTTTGTTATTTATCTCAATTAGCTTTATTGTTTTCCCGCCAGTTCAATGCGTTTTTGTATATAGCTAATGCATTTCTACAGTCATTACTCTATTGTATTTAGCTTGCATGTTTGTATATATGTTTATATTCTAGTAGCATTAATTTTTTCCGCCAGTTTGCCTGGCGATGTCGTCGTGATGGTTACGTAACGTAGCTTTTCATCGTTAGTTTTTCCATTGAATTAATGTTACGAGCTTTTTTCTGCAAAACCCAAAATCTACACGACAAACAACACTTCGTTTTGAAAAGGTAAGATATTGTTTCGGAAAACGTTTGGCTTTCATTTGTAAATTTAAAGTGTCCTTCCGCACTTACAACCACGTGACCATTATGTTTCAGACTCATAAAGGAGCTATCTTACCTTTCTACTCACACAAACCCTTCGTAGACCCGAAGAGGAGGAAGATAAACAAATTATGTCTTCAACAAATCTTACCGCACTTTTCTCAGTTACTCATGAAGCTTGCCAGTTTATGAGAAAGATCCAGTGGAAAACGGAGTTTTTCACACCGACCGTCTACACAAACGTTTTAGTCAATGCCGTTGTGAACGCTCTTGTTTGTCCCGTCACCATTGTCTTCAACGGAGCTTTCATTCTGAGTGTACTTCTAAAAACACAGTCGAGGATCCACAAGTCAACCTTTCTTCTTGCATGTCTGGCCCTGACAGATCTTTTCGTCGGTGTTGTGGTGCAACCAATGTTTGTTGCTAGCGCAGTCTGTCGACTAACAGAAATCTGCAGATACAGCCAGGAAATCGCCAATGCTGTTTGCTTTTTAGTTGCAATTTGCTCTTATTCTTCGTTTTTCCACGTAACTTTAATTGCGTTTGACAGATACATGGCAATAACACACGCCTTCCAGTACACAAGTCTTATAACAACCGTGAGGATTCTTGCTGGGACTGTGACAGCTTGGCTTCTTTCAGTTTTGATGGTGTGTATGTTCATCTACTTCGAAGTCGCTCAACAAGTTGTGTTGACGGTTTTGCTCATCATTTATGCCGCAGTTGTTTACATTTACGTAGTAATCTACTTTGAATCACGGCGCCATCATCGAATGATTATCGATTCCATTCCACATCACGGGGAAAACTATTCAAAGCAGAAAAAGGAATTCAAAGCATTCAAGACCACCGTTCTAATATTTGGCTGTCTGACATTATGCTATGGACCTTCGTATTTGGCTCAGGCGGTCTCCATTTTCATTTTGCCCATGAACTCATCAAATGTCTCCCTGTGGCTCTGTGTCTTTCTTTGGACAAGAACGATTATGATGCTCAACTCTTTATGCAATCCGTTTATCTACGGGAGATGTGTACCGAGGTTTCGAGAAACTATCAAGAAACATTTCCAGGCCTTTACCTTACACGATAAAAACCATCCTCAACAAAATAGAAATTGAGCTTACGAAGTGGTAGAACTGGTATTTATTACAGGATGTGAACGTACCAACTAGTCCAAGCAAAGATTGGTTATTAAACGATGGTTTTGTCGCCGACGAAGGATGGCGTGCCTAACTTTATTCATTTTTAACGGCGAACAAGGCAATAAAAGGAAGCCGGCCATTGATCAACGGAAAACTGCAACTGTCTTGTTAAGACTCGTAAGAGACATGGGCTTAACTACAATTTTTGATAAAAACAAACATTTGTCCGCCGGAAAATCAAAGAAATTAAAATGAACGCAAAAACATTTAATTCGAAAGTGCCGTCCATTGCTTGACAACACATTGCTTAATTTTTCTGAATTATGTTAATCTCTAAAGAATTTTATGTAAATAACCAGCAATGTTTCTGTTGATAGATGATACTTGAACGTATTCCAAAGAATACTTTTATAAATATTTTATTAGAAATCTTTGCAAGAACAATTTAGCTTAAAATCTTAATGTTAAGAGCTTGCTACAACAGAATGAGGCACAATAAAAGGAAGCCACTGACACTGAAAATATGACATGCATGGGCTTAACTTAAGTGTGAGTTTTGAAAAAAACAAACCTTTGTCCACACGAAAATAAAACAGCGCGAAGAAATCAAAAATAAGGCAAATAATTACTCGGTCTAAGTCGAAATGACATTTGGTCTGTTCCTGACAACACGATAATTCACTTTTCTAATATAATGTTGAAAGGTTTCTCAAAATATGGTGCGAAATCACTTCTTTTTTCTTAAAAATATGTCCCTAAAATCTCTCTCACTCATAGAAAATCAATTTCTTATGTTTGTTTTGAAAAGCCCTTAAATACTTTGCAGATCAGTAAAAAAGTTGCAGAATGAAACGAAAACTCTCTCCTTCATTTAAATTGTTGGCCATTAAAATCCGAGTTAAAAAATAGTTCAAGGATAATCCGCTGTCCCTTCCACGTAAAGTAACGAAAGATTAACACTGAATAACTGAGAAACAGTTATTCCCAACAATTTTCTCCCCAATGGTTTTCTTGTGCCAGTTTATCTAAAGTCTTTTTAGCTGGCTTTAATTTATCGATTTTCTTAAAATATGGTGCCAAGTTACTGAAAAAATACATCCTTTGCTTTTCTACAAAATTATATTGTTAGCAGCTGTATAATTTAATCGAATAGTTTGAGGTTGAACATCTGCAGAGTGCAATATATTTCCCAGATAAGATTTTTTTTTATCAAAATATCGTTATGTTCTCAAAAAGACAATTTAAGATTATTTGAGAGCATTTAAGAATGTAATATAAAAAGAAATGCGTCAGCACATTGTCTTTGACGAAATTTTAATGACTATCTTTTAAAGAGAGAATAATTTGTTCATTGTAAAAAAACGAAAAACCAGCTGCAGCGCTTCCTGAAATCGTAGCGAGGACAACAGGACAAATAATTGTCAAATGTCCTCTCAGAAGAAAATGTCCAATTCACACCTTGAACGAAATTTCGTTAATCTTAAAGTATATTTAAACGAAGTACTTTTTAACTTATTTTTTCATTTATATTGCTCGAAAAAAGGTATTATAAATTATAGCTCCAGAAAACTGTTTCAAATCTCTTTCTTCTCTCAAAATACGCGCAAGGTTTTGATTTCGAAAATGTCCAGAACATATCGCGTCCAAATGACGTCACTTGGTTTCATAAACAACACAATGGTGGCAAGAGAGTTAAAATAGCGCAGTGCAGTTATTACGCCATAATTCGGACAAACAAACCAGCTAAATAAAATCAAGTGGCGGCTGACGCAATATCTTCAACCAACCATATTATCGACCGGTATTTTTAGTTTTCATACGATATCTCGCTTGATATCTATCACAGACCTATAAACCCATATACCACTGGAAACATTATGAAATTCTGTAAATTAATATGACAATTATATTAATATATTCGTTACCGTAAGGAAGAACTGGATCTCTACTTTCTATCCAATTTTTGACTTTAAAAAGTTAAAACGAACCCAGTTTTTAACTTCTACTAATGTTTGTCACCTTTTTAACTTCTTCAGAGTGTGACGATCAAAATCGTGTCGAAGATTTTTGATTGTTAAAGTCAATCATTTTTATATTCATTTATAGAAAATTGGAATCATTTTTAGCCAAAAAGCGCACAAATCGATTTAATAAAAAATCAACCAGGTCTTCTTTTTAAATTCGCCAACACGGTTTTGTTCTTTAAGTATGTCACTACAATTGTGCAAAATTTCATCGCAAAATACCAAAAACTCAGCGAGCACTAACTTTTTTACAACCCTCATTTGTGTGAGAACTGGGACCGAGAAAACAGTGTTTGAAAAATGAACCGTGTAGATACCTGACTGCCGGTAAAAATATTCATTTTGCAATAACTCGCGAACAAAATTAGCTATTAAAATTTTTTTTTATTTGAAAGTTGATTTTAAATAAAACAATATAATTTGCTTTTTCAATTTTCAGTATTTTTTCACATTTCAACCTGTTCAGTAACCTTAATTTCTAAACCCTGTATACACTTGTAAAGCATGAAAGGGCATCTACCTATAGATCACTGTGCTAGAAAAGTACTTTATTATTATTATATTATAATATAAAATTTTAGAAAACGAGATTTCATTTTGGTGGACGTAGTTGGAAATTATCTTTATTATTTAATTACTGGATTAGGAGAAATTTCTTCCAAAGAGAAAAAAAACATAAAACAAGAAGTACATTATTTCCTTTGATTTGTATAAAATATCAATCACTCTGTTATTTTTTATTTACCTCTGCCTTAAACGGCTACCGATTTGTTCGATATCTGCAACTATGACTTCATAAAGCTTCTGTACACATTTCTGGAAGCAAAGAGACCATTAAAGTGTCCATATGGCGAAAACATTTTTTTCGATTTTGATATCTCTAGAACGCGTAGACAAGTATTCTAAAAAAATCTTTTCGATTATTTCACATTTTTGACAAAAAATCGAGCTTTAGAGCTCCCACGCCGGCCATGCCCAACAAAGATGACCGGGAGTTGCTCAGCCCTGAGTCTAGAACAGGCAGTGACGTCACTTCAGGAATCGTCTACTCTTCCCGCCAGTTTTTTCAGTGTTTTATTGTTGTTCCATACAAACCCGATCATTTTTTGTCTTAAACAAATTGAAAAATGAACGGGTTTGTATGGAAATACATTGAAACACTGAAATGAAGAATTGACAATTCCTGAAGTGACGTCACGGCCTGTTCTGGACCCAGACTTAGCAACATCCGGTCATCCTCGTTCAGCGTGGCCAGTGTAGGAACTTTAAAGTTCAATTTAGTGGCAAAAATGTGACGCAATCAAAAAATTGTTTTAGAATACTTCTCCATGCGTTCTAGAGATTTCAAAATTGAAAACAAAAATTTCCCCATGTAGACACTTTAAGAGCAAATCCAAATACCTTTGTTGCACAAAACCTCGTTGTTCAATAGTTTCTAAAAACATTTAATTCTTTCCAAATATCCATGTTGTGACAGATTTTGTACCGCGGTTTTAATCAATGGCATTATGATACGATCTTCATGGCTATAAATGTAATTATTTATTTTAGGCTTCAACAGGATTCGATCTTGTGACCTCTGCGATACTGGTGCAGTGCTCTAACCAACTAAGCTATGAAGCAACATCTACAGTCAGTCTTTTTCCAGTAAGAAAAAACTGATATAATCATTATTCATTGACAGAGTACTACATTCACTGATAAAAACTTTTCCAGCCCGTGCTGTTGGTTTGTAACAATATATATTTTAGGCTATCTTTTTCTACACTAACTTAAAATGGGGGCAATTTCTCTAATTTAAAAGGCTGCACAATACTCCAAATTCAGCATTTTCCATTAAAATATCACAGAAACACACGATGCTCTGTAGAGCTGTGTATTAGGTCTGGGAATGACCCAGGATGCCGCGCGAGTGGAAAACAACATGGCGATCCATTTGTTGTAGTTAGTCTGTTTTCGCGCCTTTTCGTTGCTGTTGCAATAGCTACAAGTGTGAACGTTTTCACTATTATACTGGTGGCAGCGATGGGATCTACGAGCCAGATTGTGTTACCAAATGTAAGTTTCAGTGGCCAAGAGGATATTTGCGAGTTTTTAAGAGATTTCGAAATATTCGTGTCAGTGAATGAGTGGCAGGACGAGAAAGCAGGCCAGTATCTAGCGGTGTATTTAAAAGACGAAGCGAAAGCCTTTTATCATCAACAGGACGAATTGGTCAAGAAGAGTTTCAGTGCTTTGTCAAAAGTGCTAATAGAAAGATACGAGGGAGGTCTTGCCCTATTAAAGTACAAGAAAACTTTCAACAGTCGAGCAAGAAATGATGGCGAAGCATTGCACTCGTATCTGTCCGCACTTCGATTGGCCTACGCTAGAGCGTATGTGCCCCCTCCATTGGACCCATTACCAGAAGAGCCAAGTGATGCACAGAAGGCAAACAGAAAGGAACAAGAGGCAGTACTTGCCTTTTATAACAAGCGAAAAGATGAAGACATTTTGTGTCAGTTTATAAATGGCCTAAAGCCCGATCTGAGGGAAATCTTGATCTGCCAAGACGACTTGTTGAAAACTCCAGTCGAGACAATAGTAAAAAGAATTGCCAACTTGGAGCAGGAGAGAGAATCTAGTACTCAGCAGGTGAGGGCTGCAAAAGAGCAAGATTTGGAAAATATTGATGAAATGGTGGATAGAGTTGTTAATCAGAAATTAAAGGAACTTTTAAAACCTAGCGAGTTACCAATCTCTGCAGCAGTGAAGAGGGGTGGTAAAAGGAACTTCCAGAGAAGAGGCCCAAAGCCAACAGATGTGTGTAGAGTTTGTAACGGTCAGGGACACTGGGCCAGAAACTGCCCAAATGCAAATCATTTAAACGGAAAAGAGGCTGGCCGAAGGCCCCAGTACCAGCCTTAGATAGCAAAGCAGGGGTCACTTACCCATACAAACCTTGGGAGAATATTGGAGTCAACACTGTTCACATGGGGCAGTCTTCGCGAAGACACAACTACAAGGTGCAGGCTATAGTGAACAATAACAAAACAACATTCTTGTTGGACACAGGTGCTGAGGTGAGTTTGATTAGTTCTTCAGTACCGGGTTTAGAAATTAGACAATCTCAAGTTACCCCAGTGTCAATAACACACCAGCCCATTAATGTAAAGGGAGAAACAGATGTTTGGCTGTCATTTGGGACATTTCAGACCACTTGGAAATTCCTAGTGGTTGAAAATCTCTCAGAGTCAGTGCTGGGTGCAGATTTCATTGATAGTCACCACATAGAGTCATGGGGGATAAGCAATGGCAAACTGTGGTTAGACGAGACAGAGATTCCCCTTATTGTAGAGAGCAAATGTGCTGCTGTGACATTAGACAACTATACACCAGTAGTTGCTAGATGTACTGTTGAGTTACCAGCCAAACACCAAGTTCTAATCCCCTTGCGTTGTAAGGATAAAGGAAATCAAACTACCCTGTTTGAACCTGCTAGAACCCCTGGGGGGGTCCTGTTGTCTAAGACTTTAGTCTCAAGTAATCAGCAGGGGAATTTTTGGGTTAAAGCAGTCAATTTGTCTCAGTCACCAATCGTACTGTACAA
>JAOCNB020426621.1:0-15158 GCA_026546465.2 Palythoa caribaeorum
TTTGTACTGTGTTACCTCAAAAATGCACTGTTCCTCAGCCAATCAGAATCGAGTAATTTTTTCATGTATATTATTATATTATATTAGTAATAGTATTTGGCGGTAACATTCACAATCATAGTAGCAATAGCAGTAACAGTAGCAGTAATAGTAACATGTACAGCAACAGCAGCAACAACATTCCTCTTTTTTATCGACTTGCAATTTACTATTAAGTATGGTGCAATGACTTGATTGAAATAAACACCAAAACAACAAATAAAAAGAATCGCAACCGTAATACTTAATAGTCCAAAAAATAACCCCAAACTTTGTTTTTAGTCCTAGAGTTAAATGCCGTATTACTATATTAAACTGAACGTAAGATGAACAAAGAAAGACCTTGATATTCTATTGTTTTTGGCATTCAAAATTAAATGAATTGTAACATTTTCAACCCTTCGCCGCTCTTGTGGCGGCTCGATATTAAGAAGACGTATGACATCAAGTAAGTGAGTCAACTCCAGCAAACAGTGAATGCTGAACACGTTAGTGCTAGAATGTTTTTCTTTTAGCCATTTCGAGCAAAATACTTTCTCCGCAATTTATCACAGCAAGCTTCGCTTGAAGTGCAAACAAGAACTCACTTACATGACGTCATCAGCTTTGTTTGACCCAGGGCTACCAAGCACTTAGTCAAAAGCACTCGTCGGATTTTTACACTCCAAAAAACAACGAGGAAAACTTTAAATTTTTTCATTTTTTTCAAAATTCGAACTAGAAACACACATAATTTCAATATAACAAAAGCGTTTTTGAGATCATATACACCTTCGTATATGTATTTGATATTGATATGCGGTAAAGATAGCATGGATGGTAGTTGTTGCAGTAGAAACACATTTCTTTTGCTTTCAGATTTCGTGCAGAGTTCGTGGGAAATTTACCACCGCAGCGCATTGGAGTGACCGTATTGAAAGCAGCGACTTCTATGCAGGGCTCGTGGTAAGATATATCACAATGTTCGTATGCAGTACAAATATGGGCATCAAATCCAGAATTCGAACTGTTCTGATTGAATTAGACAATTACAACTGAAAATGTTAATACTAAGTAAGGCATCAATTGCAAATTAAGATGTTCCATTTCATGAGAATCGAAACTTGTATTAGAAGATAATACTTCTAAAGTAGCTGTGTTCTTGTGCTTTGGACTGAGCTGTAAGTAAGAATAAACACGTTCTTTTTTCATTCATCTGTGATTTTTGTTCAGTAGTATGAAATAAGAGAATAAATACACCCGTCCAGAAATATTGGTAGGTGCCCCGAGCTGGAATCGAACCAACGTCTCTGTTTTCTAGTCGGGAGTGCTAACCACGAGGACATTGCTGACATTACATTCGAGTGAAACTGCTACGTTGCCAGCGTGATGGTCCCTGATGGTGTAGTGGTTAGTACTCCTGACCAGAAAACAGGGAGACGTAGGCACGAGGGACATATATCTATTTTTTTCGGTCGAGTGTAGTTTATCTTACAGTCGTTAATGTTTTCTTTGAAGAAAATAGTCGCTCAGATATCGGCGTGAAAGTCGATTTTGCAAATGTAGGTAAATCGGAGTTACCGGAGAAATTCAGTGGGAACCACATTAAAAACTGTAGACAAATTTTGTCCCTTAAGAAGCGCCAGTGACTACTCCACCAACCTGACTCCAAAATCGATCTATGGATGTTTATGTTTATTTTCTTAAAAAAGCGATCTTGGCCATCATTTCTAAGGTAGATTACAGTGTAATGGTCATGGTAATTACTGCTTTCTTCTGTATTTTAGATTACCCCTCGAAAGATAACCGTTTCCGAGAATCAAGCTTCAGAGACAATAAGTGTCACCTCCACAGTCCCCGTATGCTGTGGCTCCTCCAGTGAATGTGTCCTCAGTGTCGAAATCAACCAAGTTGATGACATCATTACTGATAAATGCCATTTGGAATTCCATAATAATCGTCTTAAACAAGGTTGGGACGACTTTTTCAACATGCTACAGAGATTTTTAATTACGTTGACTTGAATACTGATGATGACGTGGTTGGCGCAGTGTAAGATAGCTGCCTTCCAACCACAAGGTCCCGGGTTTAAATCCCGGAATAGCCGAGTGTTGAAAATTTGTGTGATTTTCGTTTCGCCAAAGTTGACCCAGTTTTCATCCTTACGAGGTCGCTAAAAAGAGTACTAGCTTTTTGATGAAAACCATGCCAGGTGTTGGTTATTATGAACATTCTGTGGATAAGTGTCATGATGAAAGAACAACATTCCGGGGAGCTTGATAGATGTTTAAATATGTGAGAGGCCTTATCCGTTTCAAGGTGCTCCGTCCTTCGAGTGGAAAGATGTCGGGAAGTTTTACCGACCGACATAACAGGCTCGCAGCTTACACATGAAAACATGTCATGATTTTTGTCAAGAAGTTAAGACGGAAGCTAACAGTATCAGCTGTTGCTGGGGGCTGACCTGTAATTAATGTATTAGTGTCCCGTCCATGCCAGAGGGAGTCAATGCAATAACAGTATCAGCTGTTGCTGGGGGCTGACCTGTAATTAATGTATTAGTGTCCCGTCCATGCCACAGGGAGTCAATGCAATAACAGTATCAGCTGTTGCTAGGGGGTCACCTGTAACTAATGTATTAGTGTCCCGTCCATGCCACAGGGAGTCAATACAATTACAAATGCAAATCTATACAATTGCTCCCAGGACTTTTAGGCCTAGTATGGGACCCAAAGTCGCCTTAAGTCGCGCAAAGTTGCCTAAAGTCGCGCAAAGTTGCCTTAAATCGCGCGAAGTAACGGCGATTTTGGATCCCAGTATAGGCCTGCTTTTCAACAGTTAATACAGGGTCAGTATTTTAAAGGTTCTTAGTCGAACTGTGCTACAAGTGGCTGACATTCAAATACAGTCTGAGAGATAGAAATTTTTAAATGTTAATAATATACATAACAAAATTACTCGATTCTGATTTGCTGAGAGCAGAGCCTTTGTACAAACACAATGCAAATAGAGTCAACTCAGTGCAATTATACTCACAGAATTCTCGGTTACGATTATGACTACAACTTCAATTACAATTGCAATTGCGATTACGACTATAACTAGACTTCGACTAAGACTACGATTACGACAACCTTTAAGTTGGTTACTTTTTTACCGATTCAAAACTCTCTTTTCTCTTAAACAATTATATTAGAACTGTATACGTTCGCTTACACAAATTGCTCTGTACTTTTGCTTTGCATATCATTAAAAGGTACGATTTTCCATGTTCAATTATGAAATAATTTGCAATCATGCGTTTTTCAAAAAGCTCAAGTTGCTTTAGCCGAAAAATGAACTCGAATTCGTGTAATTGCGCACACTAAGAGCTTGATATTGATTTTGTTTACGTGTTTTTGTATCATATCACAAACAAGAGAGTCCGCGAATGACCGAGTGATGAAATACGACGAACGATGATGTAACACAAAATCAATCAATCAGTCAATCAAATCTTTAACTAAACACGGTAAAATTCATTTAGCTAAAAAGACACAAGAAAGCACTCTATACACTACAACTATACACTATACTAATTACAAAGCTGGTTTCCAAGAATGCCGTGCTACTATATGAAACCGTCAAGCAACCGTTTAAATACCCCAAGAGACTCTGCTTTTCTTGCCTGAAGTGGAAGACTATTCCATAGAGTAGCCCCACTATAACTAAAACTATTTTTATAATAGTTTGTGCGTGGGAAAGGCACTTTTAGTTTGTTTTTAGAGTCCCTTAGGGTATACGTTGTCTGACGTTCCTGGAATTACTTAAGGTGTTATTACATTTTATTTCAAAACCATATTGTACACAGGGTAATATAGGGGACCTAATACGCAACGACGACGGCTCAGAAAAAAAAAAATTTCTGATTTGCTATTTACTTCTTTCTGTGTGTCATCAGTGTTTTGTTTTCTCTGCCTTTAGCTTTTTGAACAGAAAAACTGTTAAACATTTCTTCTTAAAGGTAAGCGAAAGCTGAGAAAATTTTTGTTATCATGCACGTCCTTGTAGTCCCAAAATCAGGAACTATAAAAAACGGTCTTTTCACGTTATTTTTTAACAACAACGACGTACAGGCGCTCAGCTCCACGCATTCCAACGTGCAGTTATTGTAATTACTATTGTTCTTTGCCATCGTTGTCAGCGTCGCCGTTCTTATTGCGAAAGGTCCCTCTATGCTCAGTAGGAAAATGTAAACGTTATTGTCCTTAAAAAGCGAAATGCCGTAGAACAATCTATGGCAGGTTTAATACTTCTTACTTTGACCAATACTTAATTTCAACCAGATTTTCAAGTCAAAGCCTTGGAAGATTTTGTGGACGATGGCAACCGTCAAGTGCAGTTGACATTCAAACGAATTGTAAAGGAAGGGCAAATGTGTAGCTTCTGGAATGGATATCAACCACAATCAGTATTGGTAGGTGACACAACTTATAAATATTTTTAGCCGATTTTTGAAAATTTCATTTAAAATACATAGCTTTATTGAGTTTGAATAAAAACAATGATCATTTTATGATAAAGGTGAAGATGGTAATGATTATCGTTGTTGATCATGATTACATGATGATGATGGGTTGATTTGTATTTATTATGAAGTTGATTATATGAAGTATTGTTAAGCATTGTAGATAAAATATAAATTTTGAAAAGAAGAAGAAATAATTTAGAAAACATTTTTTTAAAACCAACTATTCGTGGAAGCTTGAAAGCGTCAAGCCCGCTACAGACCAGCCAATTTTTATAGAAAGAGTCCCGATTTTTTGCCTGCTTCAAGTTGTCAATGCAAATATTGCTTCACGGAGTTATCTTAAACTTATTTTACTGATTGGTAAATATCATATTTATAATGTAAAATTCAAAAAGAAAAAAAAATTATCAACCTATAAAGAAAAAATAATGTTTTTCTATGACCTAGAAAAAGAGAACGCATCTCAACAAGGAAAGCATATCGAACTTCAATAAAAGTGTAATGCAATTTTTTTCCTAGTGTTCCTTATTCCCGTATTTTAGACTCAAGATAACTAGTAAATAAAAGGTCAAAGTACGGATTGTAGAATATATAAGAATTTAAACAAAATAAGGGCTTGAAAGATAATTTCCACACACGAGCTGATTATCTGTTGGGTTAGTAGAGGATGAGTCATACTATCTTCGATCTGAATCCATTTCCTTTCCTCTGGTTACCGTCTTGATTCTTGCAGTTTGATCACTTATTAAATACTGTTTCGTGATTGACTGTATCGAAGTTCCTCTCTATCCACATACGAGCCGATAACTATTTGTCGGCGGACATTTTTGGATTAAACTTGCACAATCTTTGTTGGCGACACTGAAGTGTTGCCTGATCTTCTCGCGGTGCCCAAACAAGAACCGATTTTCTGTCAGACAAAAAGTCTGGACCTTCCCGAGAAAAAATCGGCTCGTGTAGTGGGTTTAAGAAAGATTTTCAATTTTCTTAGATGTAAATATTTTTGTCTATTATATTCCAGGTGAAGACAATAGACGAAAGTCACCAGACTTGTCTTAGCACCGGTGACCCCCACTACAGATCCTTCGATGGCAGGTACAAACCCCGATCGACTTTGTAGTAATGTTGAATTTAACTTCTTCTTGACTAGTAGACAGTGTTATTATGATCTAAGCAAAATATCTTATTTCTGATCGGACAATTGCGAACGCATAAATGCGTTATAGAGTGTATTTTAGGTTTTTGAGTGCAATGCGGAATTTAGCATGAAAACACCTGCGCAAAACCAAAAAAAGGCTGACAGTCATTTGGCATTGTCAAACCAAAACGATGTTCAAAAAAATGAAAAACAAAATCTAAAAATTAAAATACTTTGAAAGCTAAACGGACCTTGTTAAAAGTTTGGCAATAATGGGCGACTAAACGAGAAACTTGAAGAAAACGAGCACGAACAACTTTATATGGGTTTACCGGCATAATAAATCACGCGGGATGTTATAAGAACACGAGAAAAGTTTGTAATTTCAGAGCCGATGCCCCTCAACATCCAAAACAGTTTATTATGCGGGTAAACCCATAGAAGAGTGTGTTTTATTGCTTTTGTAAATTAACTTTAAAATAAACACCGAACTAGCCGTGGTTTATTGGCACGGTCACAGCACACGTACTATTTTGGTTATTTTATAAAATACAGTAAACAAAAAAATCGTTTAAAATTGCTGGTGCATTTTATGGTTTATGGTTACTCGTGTTGCTTTGACGTTTTCAAATCGTGCAGATCGTGCGATTTTGAGTAATTCTAAAGCATCACTATCACCCTTAATTCGCAAAATAGAGGGTTTTCACTCAAGGGACGACTTCTTTTTAAGAATTTGCCTAAAATCAAAAAATTATTACTCTGAAAGAGATCTAAAAAGTTTGTAACTTGACCAAGTTTTAGCCTGATAAAGTTTTCGTTACCGAATTATTAGCAAATAAATGTGCGTGGTGCTTACAATAAATTACATGTTGCCGCCATGTTGAATTCGCTTTACCAATATCTCGGGAACACCTGAATAAAGGCGAAAACGTTTGTGTGAAAATCAGTTTGGGGGAGCCATGCAACTGCGCGGAGTTCACAGTTTCGAAGTTAGCATTTAGATAATGTGACGTGAAAGCCCTGTACATATACTTGCGTTCATATGATTTCCTATCAGGGATGTCAATAAGTTTTCAAGCAGCCGTTTCATTAAATTTGTCCGCCGTAGCATTTCTTTGCGTAATTTGTACTCTTAGTCTTTCCGAAATTTTGTAGTTGCAATGAAAATCTTTACCCGTAACATCGAGTCAGTTCAGCCGTAACAGGTGTTATGGCCGTTATTGACATCCCTGGGACCTATACTTATTTTTTCTGGTAAGATAAGTTTTCTGTTTCATCAGATAAACTATGACAGTCTGTTTCTTTGAACTGCTCATCTTTTGTGTATATTATATGTCGGCCGTAAATCTCCATACATCTATTTACTGTATTCTCCGATAGAGGAGGGTTCAACATAGACTTTTTTAATCCCGCATCCCGCCGCAATCTTTCATTCCATCCCGCCATCCCACCACCATGAAAACTTTCATCCCGATCCCGCCTTACAAAACCCATGTTGCTCTAGCCCACCCGTAAATTTGTCTAAATTTCAACTTATAGACAATTTTAATTTATTCCTTTGGCAATCAAGGGTTGGGACGCGTTGATCTAGTGGTTGGCGCGTTGGAATTCAGATCTGAAGGTAGATGGTTGGAGGTCCAGTCCCTGCCATCGTGAAGTTTCCTTAGACAAAAGACGTTACTCAACTTTGCCTCTCTCCACCCAAGAGTAGAAATAGGTAGTCAGCAACATGACAAAAGAAGTTGGTCTCCTGGTTCTAGCTTGACTTTAAAAAAACAAATCTACTCTTTAATCTAACAGACCGTCCAAATCGAGATGTTGCACCTATGTGAAAGTCTATTGATCTTGAGTACTCCACAGAGTCTCCGAATTGCTTTCTTCAACCGCACAAATTTCTTCGTCGCTGTTTCAGTCGAATTCCATCACTTCCACAGTACTATCATGTTCGTCTCAGTGTTGTGTATCGTCGGTTCCGCTAGCATTAGCAGTTGATGGAAGACTAATTTCTTCGCCAACCTGAATTTCTTTCTGGAACAGATAATCTGGAAGCGTTCCAGCCCTTGCTATGGCGCACACTTCTCTATCGCACAGAAGACCCATGCGCTCTTGCCCATTATCGCATCATTGAAATCTCATATTGGGTGGCTTTAATAGCTGGAGGTATTGCGATGGATGGTACTTCAAAAAGGTCCAGTGTTTCTCTCCGGAACTGGGTACCATGACCCACGGCTTGTGCAATAATAAGCCGACTACGAAGTTGTGCGTTTGAACCCCTCTTTCACTGTGCTTCCAAAGTGGCGCATATATTGGAAAGCTATGGAGACTTGGTTCTTGTGATGAACGACTGAATGTAGATTTTCTATATCCAGTGTTATGCAGCTCAGAAGATTGGTGTCGTCATAAACCAGCGAATTGAGATTTTGGTTCATTAAGTAGCTTCACCGACTCTACCGTCTTTTGCTGCCACACTTCCTTCAGGGCCCATTTAAGGACAGTGGCAAACGGCAGTTCAGTTCCATGATAGGTGCTTGACGGTTTCCCGAATTTTTTTTCAGCGTTTTCTCCTTCTTCGGCAAAACTGCCCGAAATTTTTCTTTGCGAACAAAATTTCCTCCACTGCTGCCCTTTTCTTAATAGATTTCAACACAGTTTATAATGTCAGAGGTCTCAGAGGTTAGCAATGTTGTCAATGTAAGGGGTGTCGCCATCGCAGTTTGACGATCTTTAGTACTGCATGACCTTTGCCTGGTCGAGGCCAGCAACTTGGGTCACGTGTTATCCCGAGCAAACAAACTGAAATATTACGAAATCGTCAAATAATGTGACCGGAATCGGGCTACCTTGCGCCTTTTGACGTGTGATTTCTTCCAGGCCATTTATGGAGCAAATAAATACTTTTCAATGTCTCTGTGAGGTTTGTGACTCGTAACTTGAGCTAACTCGGTCTGAGTTATGATCTCGCATTTTCTCGTCCTATCCCGTATCCCGCCTACGAAACGTAACATATCCCGATCCCGCCGTTGTGTTTTCATCCCGCATCTCGCCTTTAAAATTTATCGTATCCCACATCCCGCCTCGATTTTTAGCCTCATCCCGCATCCCGCCAAGCCTATGTAGGACACTCATAGAGGATAAACATGCTTATTGACACTAGAGGTTCAGGTCAGTTGTCACATATTTTTTTAATCATTTACAACAGGCGCTTCGATATTTTGAGAGATCCTGGAGACTACCTTATGGTCAAAAGTACAGCTAGGTTCTTCGAGGTAATTTTTTTTAGGCTGTAAATAGGACAATCTTTTCATAGCTAGTGCGATCATATATTAAAAAAACCCTGAAAAATCCGCAATATTCAAAAGTGAAACTTTAGGTCTTAAAAAGTCTGTTTGCATAGGCATTAAGGGTCGACATTAAATGGAGAAAGTATAAAGGACAAATAACGATTCTGGGAATTTAAAGCTTAAAAAAGCTTATCAAATGAAATAAGCGATGGGATTATCTGTTCTTTACACGCAGTTTTTAAAACTATTTTAAAAACAAAGCCGTTACGAAACTAACAAAAACTTTGTCGATCTTTCCATTCTTAACAATTTCTGAAATTGGTTGTCACAGTCCATGCAACTTTCAAAAGCTTTGCATTTTGTCAGCAACAAGGTACAGAAACTGCTTTAATTGTTCATCGTTCTGCTTGACAGATGTTCGATTATAGCGATGGAGATCGACTTGAAGTAGGGCTATGAGAAGGCTAAAGAAAAAAATAATTTATGACAAGGAAGAAAAAGTTAAACTGAGTACGAATTGATTTACGAGCTACATTTATATCACTGTTTATAAATTTTGCTAGGAATGTGCCCCATATAGTGGCTGCAAGTTACACGTATGTGCATACGTGAGTTTAATCTTTCGCAGAATACCTTACAAGCGTTACTATTTCTAAAGGGGCTAAAGAGAGATAAAATGACTCATATTTGATTTATACTTAGGTTCATGCAAGAACCCATGGGTGCTGGGGAACGACCTGTAACTGTGGAGTAGCAGTTCGTGAAAACAACGATGTCGTCACTGTAGACAGTTGTAGGAAAGGGCAGCCACCAAGAGTGATTCAAAAGTCAGGTAAAGATCTGAAAGATCGAATGAAAATCGTAAAGGACCCATCGTGTGGAAAAGTGACAAAATACACGGTAAGCAACCACGGAACAACATGGTAAAAAAAAAAATACTGTTAGCAACGCATTTCCTTAAAAATCTCATGAAATCAGTTTGCATCTAACTGTCTTTTTATTGGTTTTATTAAAAAAAAACCGAATCATATCTTCGTTTTTTTGGTTATTACTCAGCTATCCCTGGAGTTAAGGGTAGAGTCATCAAGTTTTGCCAGAAACTGTTGCTAGAAACCGAGATTGATAGGTTTAGCTTTACGTTATAGGGAAGGGGTAGGTGAGAAGATGCTAGAAACTGAACCAAAATAGTTAAACTTAGCTGTAGGTTTAGAGAAGGGATAGATGAGCAGTTGCTAATAACCAAGATTGTTAGATTTAGCTTTAGGTTTAGGTTTAGGGAAGGGGTAGGTGAGCAGATTCCAAGAACCATACTTCTAATGCTTAGTTATAAATTTATGGGAAGGGTAGGTGAACTTTTGCTAGAAGTTAATCAAGATTCGCAGATACTCTGACGAGTGATTGCAAATGCTCTGACGAAGGGCTAAAGTTCGAAACGTCAGCCTTTACAAATTCCCACAAGGAGATAATTTGTTTATCTACATTAATTCAAGTTTTAATCAAGATTTATAGGAAAAATCATATTGCCCTTAATTTTTTGTTCGGCAAGTACCGTTGTAAATCTAGTAACTAGTAACCCTTACCCTTTGATTATAACGAAGTAAAAGAGTGCTGCTTGTGTTTCGATACAATTATTAGGAAGCCTAAAAATTGACAAGTGTAACAGAATCTACAAATGTTTGTAAAATATGTATAATGAAAACAAGAAACGAGTCGATATAAAGAGCTGTAAAAGGTCCAGTCTTGCTCCCCGCCGAAATCTCAGTGAGCTTGAGTTATAACGCAGCGATACCGTAACAAGGTTCCGGGTTACGTATTCCAACGTCCTGGAACCAGTTTTTAAAAGCTGATTAGCACTAATCCAGGGTTAAAATTTAACCCATCTTTCTGTTTCTGTTTTTGATTTGGGCTGCAATTCTGGGGTTCACTTTGAATTTCCTTACAAAGTCTCAACAGAAACTCATATGAAGGGTAAATGTTTGCTTGGTGAAAAAAATTGCTATTTGGATTTCGGCTTAACCCAGGGTTAAAGTTAACCAACTTTTGAACAACCCAGCTCTGGAATCCAGATTTCATTAATCTCCCTCTTGGAACCGCGATGTCAAGCTAAAACCAAACCACTGGACTCAGTCAGACTTTTGCCTTTCGCAAAATCAGCATTTCGGCAGTTTCGCTTGGTGTTTCACTCTTGCAGCTTTGTGACACTTTTAAATCTATATTGTGTATCAAAATGTGAATTCCGGATTCTAACCTTTTTGGATTCCAGATTCCAAATAAATCTGGATTCCGGATTCCATAATTGTGCATACGAATACCAACAGTGAAATTTGGTTGATTCCGTGTTCTGTTAACCGGTACGGTAAGATTTAGGACAAAAACCAAGTGACCTTTTGTGACATTGCGATTTCTAATGTTTTCTAAGAACACATGCAACACTTTTCATTGCTTCTAGAAAATGTATGGCTGAGAAACGTTATTTATATAAGGCTTTCGCGTGAATAGGACAAGATGAAATTGATAAAAACTTTACCATTTGCACGCGTTAATATTTAAAAATAAATTTACGTTTTGCCTTAGCTGGTGGAAGCTTTCATCAGCATGATGCAAATCAGTAAAATTAAAGCGTTCAGAATAAAGAATTAAATATGCATGAGCAGCAGAAAAGTATAACATGTATTTTTGTTTGTTTAGAGGAATTACAATAAAATTATTCAGGCGGTAAAATTTTTCTACTTGATTAATTGTTTCGATGTAAAACTGAATTTGTAAGAGTCATCTCTTTTAAATGGCTTCTTTAACTAGTCTATGTATATATATATTTGTGTTTTTGCGACAACGTGAGTTTTTTCGAACTTTATGTCACGGACAGGGCTAGAATGAACTAGCTCTGCAATGGCGGGAAAGAAATGTTGCCCGTTTTGTGTCTACCTTGTATGTTCGTTTATTGTGCATTCAATCGTGCGTCCAGTTTGTGCAACATAACGTTAGCCGCAATAGCATTCTACCACACAAATTCCTTCTGTTTGTAGTTTTGGAACAGAATCTTTATAAGGACTGGCTGAGAAACGTTGACAAGTTTGATAAATTCAAGCTTATCGAGTCAAGCGATTTCATTATAGCATAATTTCTATACTGAACATCAGTTTATTATATGAGAGAGCGTACCATCTATTTTAGTGGTTTTGGTATGGCATATTTATTATTGTCTTTATATATAGTAACAAATTTGAAATCATGCGATGACGCAAAAAAACGAGTTCCAGAAGGGATCGAATCAAACCCATGAACTTTCACAAACACATTTGAAGCTCTGCTTTTTAAGTCATAGGAAGCCCATTAGACCACAGGAATTTTAGAAATTTTACACAAAGAGAAGAATGATGGAGGTGCTTTCGTATTTTGCAGGTGAAATGCAGCTCAGGAGCAGAAGTGGAAGCTAAAGTATATAGCTGGGGCTTAAACTTGAAGATCACAGTTCCTGGTGATGATCGTGAGAATACAGAAGGAGTTTGTGGTAATAACAACGGGATCCTAACAGACGATTACGATGGAGTCGTGACGTCAACATACAAGTACGAGTTTTCTGTATCATCTGGTGCTGAAGAAGCTTGGGGCCTGGTTCAGAAGGGATTAACTCTGAGGGAACTGTCATTTTTTAGGGGGAGTGGGGAAAAGGGAGCCAGTATATCTGCCAAATTCTTGTTTCAAAATACGAGACCTTCGATTCTCCTTTACTTTTACACTAAAATGGTGGGCATCAGAGTGGTAAAAGGTGCAATTTTTTTAGGCTATGGACATTATAAAGAAAGGCAAAGGGTGAATGTCGCAAATATATTTTATTTGATTAATACCTCCATCAATATTTACAACTGGCGCTGTAATGCTAATATGGAGAGATTGAGCTTATATGAAAAATGATTGGATCGTTTTTCTAGAGATCTTTGACTGAGCTTCTAAAAAGCTAGTAGCATCTTACAATTTGTTGTAATAGAAACCGTTGACAAACAATGATAAAAAAACCCTTTGCATTGACACTTTCGAAAAGCTGTTGGGAAAGTCTGGTACTCTTTGAAAAGAATTTTGATATTAGCTAAATCCTTTTACGAGCCTAAGTGTCCCATTGGGGCCGGTGCTTGTCTCCGGTTTCTGTAGTGTTGAGCTGATGAGAGTCATTGACTCCCCCTGGACGAGACACTGATCCAACCCAGGGAATCCCCCATGCAGCAGAAGCTGGTACTCATTTTCTCAACCGCGTACGGATGGAAAGCTGAGCCAATTTTTGCGGAAGAGGTTAAACAAGTGTTCAACTTTCGGCAGAGCCGAAATTTTAACCGTGTGGCTGGAAGGCAAAAATTTTACTCCATGCCAACGACGCCACCGTTTTTCTCTTGATATTACTGCACTGCAATTTGCAGAAAAGTTACCTCGAATAACGAAGTAAAAGTAAAGAAACGTTTTTAAGCCTTAGTATCTGTGTCCTTCGGTGCTCCCTTTACGCCCTCTTTCTTCTCGTTTTAAGGGTATTTCAAGATACAGCTACACAGAGCAGACGAAAGTCGAAACAAACGTTAGAGTTAATTGTAATGGAACTGGGAGTCCTCAGTAGAGAAGGCAGCACACTTATTAACTGTGCAACGCATACTCCCTACTTTATTCTTTCGTTGCATTATGTGTTATTTGCTTTTACGCTAAATCTATCACTAAAACTAAAAGATAACTCTTTTTTCAAGGATAAAATATGGTGAAAGCTTGTTCGATAAATTACCTCAATTGGTCGACGTTGCAAAACCGTTTGAATGCCAATGTAAGAAATTAGGCGTTGGAGGAAATTACTTGTCATGTGTTGTGAGAAAACCCGGCACCAGAGGCCATCATGGCCAAGCTGCTGACGTCATTCCACCCAACGGCGGCAAGTATGGTCAGGTAAAAAAACAGAAATATATGAAATATATATTGTCAGAAGTCGCCGGAGAGGTGAATATTCTAAATACCACCATTTACCGAGACTGATAAATAATATAATGGTATATACAAACGAGGCGACCTCAAAGTTGCACAGTAAATTTTCTAGGTTTTTATTTTTTACTTTTTTTCTAACCTAAATTTTAATTAGCTGAAACGCGTTTTCAGGCATCACTCTAACTAGAAACCGAGTACTTACAATTAACACAGATAATCTCCACGAAAATTGAGATTCTAGGAAGTCCCTCGTGCGACATATATTTCATTACAACGTTTTTAGATGAACCGCAAAGTGAAGAAGGACAAAAGAATTTCTTGCTTTCATCAAATTGTTCTACTGGGTCAGAGTTCATTTACTGTGAAGCTGAAGGGAAAGTTTGCGAAACTGTCTCCCGAACACATTGCAGCCTTACAAAATGGCTCGTTGTGTATATATTGCTTGGTTTCATCAGAGCTTTATGAAGCTACACAGTTTTATTCGATCAAGAGAAATGGACTGCCAATTAATGGAAAAACTTTTAAAAGTTATTATTTGGCATGTTTTTCAAGTAACGTTGAAGGCGGCTCTGATCAAGGTAGGCCGTTGCGTTATTGTGATAATAGCCATCCCGTTTTCTAGCGGATTGTGATATTTTCCCGTGAAATTTCTCAATTATTTTTTTATGTTGACGTTTGTTGAAAAAACAGCCTAAGCCAACTTAAAAAGTGATAGAAAATGTCTCTGTCGTACTTAAACAACCTCGCACCGCTTTAAAATGCATGTAAATTCATCCAAATTTTAAGAAACATTAATATAATTTCTTTAAAAAGTCTGTTTGCTTCGTTAATTTTACTTAATTTCAGTCGATCACTCTCTTTGTGTTTTTTTTTTTCAAAATCCATTTTTTCAAGTTGCAAGATTTTAGCTTTAAAAACCGCTGTCAGTCACGAGTTAACACCAGTCATTTTAACACCAAATGCCACTGAAATGTTACAGAAGTTATTAAACTCCCGGGTGGTGGACATTGCCCAGTGGCTCCAGATAGCGAACTAATCAGAATACATACATCGCCAAGCTCACTGCGTTTGTATATAATCAATATCTGTTAGTCACAGTTTTCTTTCATTTTCAAGTTACGCCATTTTATTAGATATATTTTGGTTTTTTATTCATGCATGAGTATACGTCTGTGAAAGTTGTTCTCTTAAAACGCATACATCCAAACACATAAAAAGTGTTACATTTTTTTGCTTTGCGTCTGCAAATAAGCCT
>JAOCNB020427221.1:0-15147 GCA_026546465.2 Palythoa caribaeorum
TTAGTATTACTAATTCCAAGCTAGTTTTCCAAAATGATTGATTTGATAATCTAAACTTTGAATGTGTTTGGAAAACTACTGGTTTTAGCGACCGGTTTTAGCGTTGTTTGTATCACTAATTCCAATTCCGGTTTCGAATCGTTACTAGATTCTCATCAGTTGGATTGCTTTTTGGCTTGTTATCTGAACTGATTGAAGTTAAGCGACAGAAAGTTAAGGTTATTCTGTCATGTCTGGCAACGGGACAGAGGCTGTTCTGTTCGTTTGACCTTATTGCTGATTGAACATTTTTATAGGAACCTAAACAAGAACCTTTTAAGCTTTGCTAAAATAATAAATACTTCTTGCTACCGGCTGGAGCCTGGTACGACTACCAACAATGTGGTAGAGCAGGGCCTAGTACCGATACATCTGTCGATCAAAATCGCAACGAAGCCTTGGTTTTTTTAGCGCTGAAAACATGGAAAACTGGTGATTGTTTGTGTTCAGGTTCGTCTATTTATGTAAGCTATAGACTCGATATTACATGGTAACTTAACAATAGCGGAGGAAACACCGGAAACGTGACTGAAGCTTCTTTCACATTGATTATTTACTTCGTAATGCGTAATATGTTTTACGAGACCTTCCTTTAAAGTTTTACTATCTCTTAGAAGCTTACTTGTACGTAAACTTAGGACTTTGACAAAGATTGCATGTGTACATGATCATCAGGAAAATGAAGAAAAAAACATGAGTGAAAAAAATGGCGACTAAAAGTTAAGATCTGCCGACCAAAATTTTTGGATTAGTCGCCAATTGGCGCCTTACTAAAAATGTTAATTTCGAGCCCTGCTTTTAATATAAATAAAATCGTGGAAGTTCACAAGATCACAAGTATTTTTACTTTCAAGCTATTTTTAAACCTGCTTTTTGAATTATTCAAATCTACCTGCATGTTCCCGATGCAAAGACTTTTAAATTGTTACAAACCACTGGCACTGATGTATGTGATGCTCTGACGAAGGGCTAACGCTCGAAAAGTCAGCTTTTACAAACTCCTACAGCGATGATAATTTGTTTATCAACATTACTTCAAGTTTGTATCTACTCGCCAACGCATTGAACAGTTTTTTTTAAAAAACTATTCACTTAAACACTGATGTGTTGTCAGCTGATATTTTGTCTGCCATATTTATCTTACCTTACCTATCCTATTCGCTCCTGCATGGAGGAGCATGAGGCGAGACACAGATCTCTCTGCCGTGTTTTCGTCAATAATTTCACAGACGTGTTAAAAACGAGCATTTAAATTAATAACTTAGGCGCAGGCCAAACGTCGAACTTCACATGTGCCGAATGTAATGCAAATGAGGTAGAACATCAGCATTTGCTCACTTGCTTTATATTGGACACATGTGAAGTTCGACGTCTGTACTAGGCCTTTGACAAACACCAGTAATGCCAATGTGTTTTAGGTGGCATATTCTTTTGAAAGTTTAACTAAAGCACGAGGCTAGTGATGCTAAATTGAATGCCATTCATGATTACGATAAAATGTCTATTGTGTCAGTGCCACCATTACACTACCACGCCTTTTCTAAACGGCCAGTGTGTGATGCAAGCTGAATTAAGTAATTTTTGCGCCAAATATTTTAGCTATTCTTTCTGCTTCAGCAGTCGAAATTTGAGGGTTACACTTTTTCTTTACATTGTAAGAAAGTTCTCGCTTCGCAAATTCTGAGCTAAGCTTCTTGTCTTTGTTCATTTGCCTTTGTTCGATTTCTGTTTTGTTTACTCTATCAAGCAAGCTTGAAGAGGCAACAGCATGCTGATCCCCAGTGCTTTGTGCTGTGGCACCCAGTCTGATTGCTCTCATAGACTGCTCAAGCTGTTTTGATGGCATGAAAAAGTTTGGTAGACTAGTCTGAGCTTCACCTCTTTGTTCATTAGCTAATAAGTTATCAGATAAAGACTCTTGCATTTCCCCAACGCTTCCTCCCAAATATCCTTCATCCATGAAATGTTTTAAGGAATCTGAGCGACCTGTATGGTTACTAACGTGAACCAGTGATGGATCATTAGATCGTTCGACAACTTTTCCTACAGCATTTGTTTCAAACGCTAAAAATTTTACATCTGATTCATCTTCAGTATCTGCTCTACCACCATTTTCGACACTATCCCAATCGGACTCGCAATCGTGTTTCAGTCTCCTTTCATGCAGATCAGCACAATTGTCTTTCTCTTCTTTTTCAAAATCTAGTTTTGGGTCATCAGGCATACCTGTATGTCCGCTGGGTGGAGAGTGCAAGTTTGTTACGTACCTTATAGCATTAATCACTTCTGGGTGAGCTGAAGCAATCACTCCATCTAAGGGTTGTTGTGCAATACGAGTGTCGTTTTCCTCTTTCATCTCATCATCGTCACTGCCCAACCAGCTATCTTTCTCATCCATGTATCTCCTGAATTTGGTCATGTTATCATTCAAAGGGCTGGTTTCTTCAAGACTGTCAACGTCTTCACCACAGCTACTTAAATTTTCAGACTCATCACTATTTTGTGGTTCTGCTCCACCAGTGGCACTATCAGGTTTGGATAATGGGACATTACTTTGCGCAGTACCAAGATTAAATAACAAGCCTTCAGCTTCTGGATATTTGCGATTTAAAGGTTCTTCAAAATCCAAGTTAGTGGCATCAGTTGAGTCAGTACCTGCAACCATGTTAACACCTAAATGGGTTGTTAGTGCAGATTCTTCACTGGATCGCTTTGTAGGAATGATAGTTTTTCGAGTTTTGACTTCACTACCTACAATGACATGTTTCTCAAACTGTTTATTCTCAATTTCTTGCTCTACCGTTTCTTTCTCTCCTATACCACGTGCAAATGATTCATTTTTATCAGAAAGATATGCAACAGACTCTGTCGTTGACTTGACAATGTTTTCTGGTTGGTGGGAGTCTTCTGAGTTCAACTTTGCCTTGAGGTTTTCGTGTAACTTGTCGAGTTCTGTAATATTTTTCCTAATATTGATTAAAATAACTGCAGTTAATCTTGGATGAGAATAATTTTTCACAATATACCATTCTGTTTAAAATTCATTGCAGGGGATTTCGGAAATGCAGAAAAAAGTACGTCACTGTTTTTCAGGATTGTGGTTATTTCTTACAAATTGGAAAATTGGTTATTTCATAAAGAAAATGGAAAGACATAGTAGCTCATTATATATATCCAAAGATCAACGTGATAAAACGTTCTTGTTAATAAAGTAGACAATTTGAAGAAAACGAAGATCATTTTGCTTTAGGTTTAGCACTTATAAGCGTACCTTAACTGACTAAACAGAAAGGATTGCGAGCAGGAACTATCCGTTTGCTTTGTCCCCATTACAGGATCGACATCTGGCTGACCTGAACTAGTACCAGACCCTCTGGCCAATCTTAATTTGCGCAGGGTTTCCTCATAAGCATGAATCTGATTGGACAATGCACCTAACGAGTCCCGCTCTCCTTGCTGAGGCAAATTTTCTTCCCTTTCACTGTTTATTTCGAGATGTGCTGCAGATGGTGGTTTGTAACTAAGTGAAATACCAGGAAGATCCTAGAAAATAATAGAATTTGTAAGGATACAATTGAATACAAATGATATAACTGGTGTAAATTTATAATACTTATGCACGTACAACGGCTTGTGACCCAAAAGCTGTGGACGTACTGGCCAGTGTACGGCTTGGTGATACTGCGACAACAGGACAAACTCCAACCTGAAACCACAAAATGGACAAAAGTGTAGATAAATCATCTATAACGAAACAGGAAATCCCAATTGCATAAGTTAATTCACACTTTTAATCAATATCTATTTGTCTATTTGTAGACTTGTCCATTTGTGCAACAAACCAATGAAAGAATGAAGCAAATATGTGGAGGTATAAATCCCTGTTTGTGCCATTCACTAAATTATTATTTCTTTTTCTCAAACGTGCAACAAGGGTAATGAATGAAAATAAATTCAAAGCACTACAACAATGAAATGAAAACAAAATATGACAAAACTTTTAAATTGTTTTAACTAACCTAACAAAAAATGAAGCCGGTCAGTGCAGATATGTAAATTAATTAGGTTGTTTTTATCAAGATAGATTCGTTTAAAAATGCAGCTAACCTTGATCTGGCCTCTTGGTTCACCACTGACACCAACAATGTTATACCAGCCAACCAGTTGTCTCAATCCAGCTTTAAGAGGAGAAATATCAACAGTCGCACAACCCATAACTTTGTCACCAGTGGGGAGGCTGGAACCATTGCTATTGTCAGCTTCTTTCGATAAACTTGGAGCTCCTTCAAGGTTAAACAAAGGGACATTTTAAAATTCTATTGACAAAGGCAAACTGGAACAATATGATAACATCGTTTCCTTTGGTATGCTTAAAACGACTTGTCAACGATCCCTTCTGTTGTAAGGTAATGTCTTCAGTTAACATATTTAGGCAATTAATGTCACTAAAATGTTACTATGAAGAAACATGAAACCATTTGACTCGACACGAAAATTAAGATTAAAATACCTTCTGTACACGATTCAGGTCTGTGCCATACTTTGAATATTATATGCTGTAAAAAAGAAAGCAGTAGCTCTGTGTTAAACGAAAAACACAAGTGAAATCAGAAGTGAATATACCAAATTTGTTCTAAAGTAATTGAAAACTAATTTGATACTTTCTTTACGAAATGGAACTTGGCCACCATTTCTTTTCATTACATAAATAGTTTCATTGTGCTAAACTATTATAAATAATTCTCGCCTAACTCTGTATCGACTCTCAACTCGGAACTGAATAGCAGGATTGGCAAGGCCGTGGGTACAATGGCCAAGCTAAACAGCAGAATCTGGAACAATAGCAAGCTTACAGAGAACACTAAACTATAGTTTTACCAGGCTTGCGTTCTCAGTTCCCTCCTCTACAGTACTGAGATATGTACCTACAGAAGGCAGGAAAAGCGACTCAACAGTTTTCACCTACAGTGTCTTAGACGTATACTACGCAAATGTTTATTATCAAAACATATTTATTATTATTGTTCACTGGCAGGACACGATAACGAACTCTGAAGTTCTAGAGCGTGCAGGTATCCCAAGCATATTCGCTATCTTTAGCAAGAGGCGATTTAGCTTGCTGGGCCACCTTCAACGCAGGGACCCTGGCCGCATCCCAAAGGACCTACTGTATGGAGCACTAGCTGAAGGCTCCCATCCAGTAGGACGTCCTCGCCTCCGCTACAAAGACATCTGTTTACAAGCGTGACATGAAGCTAAGTGACATCGATGTTAACATGTTGGAGAGTTATGCAGATGATCGCATAATGGATAACAACAGTTTGAGAAGGCATGATGAGAGCGAAAGAGAGACTGAGACGTGCAGAACAGGAGGAGACAGAAACAATAGGGAACATCATTCTCATCGCCAACTAATCATTGTTGGAGCGGTTGCGGGAAAGAATGCCACTCCAGAATTGGCCTTCAGAGCCACTGCCTAAAATGCCAAAAGAAGTAATATGCTACCATCGTTTCACAAGATGGAAGGATGCCAAACAACCAACTTCTGTATCACCATAACATTTTGTCATTTTGGTTAGATGCCAACCCTTCACTTTTACACGTTTGTGATCTGTCAGTGATGTATTGAAAAAAACTACTTAAGTCGAAATGGCTAGCAAATCTACACATACCTGCGTTGTAAGCATGTCGTGGCGAAACCTTTCTAGTTTTTGATATTCCCAAGTTGGATTTATAGACGAACGAATGATTGAAGTGCAGACTGGTGAAGCTGCTATAGGCAGCTGGTATGACACAAAAGTGTTTGGTTTCACCCTGTGGAAATAAATACTCCAGTGAACGTTTTTAAAAAATTGGGGCAACGCTCGTACTGTACAAAATAAGAAATGTTTGTCAGTCCAACGCTATAAATCGTAGCGTTCTGATGCTTGTGTGAATTACGCAATAGTTCACAAGTCTTCTGCTTGGTTTTCACTTGAACGCTTTACTTTCCTCTAATGATTGGTGAGTTCCACTCAAACCTCGCTTGGCAAAGGTATTTCCAAACAGGTATTCAAAGTCACTATCAACGACAACAGTCTTTCTCAGAATGCTCAGATACCAACAAACACAAGACACAACACAATATAACTTATACGTATGTGCGAGCTAGGCTCAGTTGATAAGATCTCTGACTGCCAAGCAAGAGGCCCAGGGTTCGATTCCCAGTCTTGCCGAGGGTTGAACATTTGTATGGCCTCCTTTTGCCGCAGCGTCCGTGAACAGGGATGTTAAGCTGTTGGTCTTTTCTCCTAATCACTCAACTTTCATTGTGGATAAGAGTAGGATTATGGCCTGGTGATGTGGTCTATTTATGGTCGCAAGGAGGCATTTATCCTTCAATGAAATTGTAAATTGTGTGATGCAATCTTACCTCAAGTCCCCCAACTTTATTGTAAAACCCAAGTAATTCAGCCACTGGCTGTGATTGGGTTTAGAAAGTCGACCAACCGTTTACGTTTATACCAGAAATACACTAATCTCAAACACTGAGCAACGTCCACACACCTGTTTCCTCTTGCATCGATCACTAGCGGTAGGTGAAGAGCCTGATCTATTGTGACATGTGCAGGGAAACTTTCATTCTCATTGTTAGCATCAACGCGGTCTTTATTCTCAGCGGTCTCATGCACCTGATCATGCGCAGTGCTGGTGGAAGCTGTCACGTCAGCATCATAGTCAGATGATGATTCATTGCTCTCAATGCCATCAGACGAATTGTTACAGTCCGAAAGAATGATTTCCTGTTCGTAATTGTATAACAATAATTCTTACTGTAAAACCAAAAATCACTTGTAAGATTGAAAGGTATTGACTATAGTAAACAGTTGAATAATGGTCTTGAGGTTTGTAGAAAATTCTATGAATAGATCAGTCCAGCAGTGGATCAATCCAACACTTTTTTGTTTGCAACTTGTTACCTATTTTCTTACTTTGATATTCACTAATCTTTGCCTAGATCAACAACTACTAATCAACCTGAGCCAGTTGGTCTTAAGCCTGAAAACATTCACACAGCACAGCATCAAAAACTCAAGGTACTACATCAGTTCGACTACTCTGAAGAAATTTCTATCTATGGATTACCTGGTCTGTATCCCAGTGACGCAACGATGAACCAGGTTTGGCCACTACAATCTGGACATGGACATAAGTGCCATCTATTTGTGGAGCTCCAGCTTTCATGAGAGGGAATATCCCGCTGGAACAAAAACGAAATTGATCATAGTTTTTAAAAATTGAATAACCGTTATAAAAAGTTCTCTTGTCGTATACTCTATTGCAACTAGAAACAGTCTTGAAAACAGAAAAAATGTAACTTTTTAAACTAGATCAACTAACTAACTGAATTAAAGTATATCACTGAAAACTTTCGAAAGTTTCATTTCTTACCTCAAACGAAGCTCTTTCTTTCTCTGCTCCACCAATGGCGACATATCAATGAAAGCTGCACCAACAAGTTTGTCTCTCTTCCTCGGTAGAATCGACCCACTCTCCTTTCCCAGCTTCTCAGCCTTGTGGCTCAGCCAAACCTGCACTTCCAGCAATTCCTCCCTCATGTACCACACCAAAGCAGCGTTCTCTGTGACTGTAAAACGTCTACTGTGCCTTAGCTTACACAACTTGTTCTTGTCATCAAACGTGCAAAGTTTACTGAGACCCGAGCAAATCGCACCTGGGAAGACAAAGTTGAGTGACAGTCATATTTAAGAACATGTACTCCTCCAGCAAATAGAAAATGTAATTCTTTGAATAAAAATGTACAAACTTCAAAGGTGTGGTTACATAATATCATATTATATTACATTAAATCAAATTATATAGCAGAAATCTAGTCACTATCTATTGCAAATGCTGTGATCTAATTGGTTGCGGTGCTCGCTATCTATCAGGTGATAATGTTAAGGAAACACACAAACATGTTTCGACACTTCTAGTGTCATCTTCAGTGATGCAAAAGAATAATGCTCAATATAAGTACTAGAATAAACATGGAATAAAATGACAATGACAATAGTGACTGAAACAAAGACAAATCAAGCAATTACATAGATAGTTTTATATTTACATGTTTAACTTTTAAATTGAAGAAAGGCTTTTCAAATTTGAAGTGAATGGCCTCTTCGATCTCAAGTTGGAACTGTGTTGAGGCATAGTTTAGAATTTTTAAGCATTTGACTGAGCAAGGAAAGTGACAATCCAGAGAACTCTCAAGGTGATTGAAAACGTTCAAGGCTCTGTCCGTTGTGATGAGCTCATGAACACGGGTTGAAGTGTCAAAACATGTTTGAAAAACTAAAGAGTGTTGTGTGTTTCCTTAAAATAATCTCTGTTGTGCTGCTTTTAAGAACTTTTGATAGATAGTTTACACCTGTAAGCTGTAAACAACCAATCCATTTCATTTTAAACTAAAGTGTACGGACATAGAAATTTTCCTCCACTTACACTGATCGTAAAATTTGTATCTAGTGTATGCGACAGTGTCTTTTCTGTGTTTGTCAGGGGCTCCAACTCTCTCCAACAGAGACAATGGTATCCACGCTTTGTTTACATTCAACTGGATGTCAACCATCTTGTTGGAGCTGGGCTGGGAGGAACCGCCGATGCCACCCTCCAGAAGTTTCTCCTCATCAGACTCCATCCCTGGTAGAGGAGCCCAACCCATGCTACGAGCCCTGTTGATGATTCTCTCTCTATCTTCTGCTTCTGTGAACTTCATGTTGAGTTCCAGTCCTCCTACTGCTTTGTGCTCCTCAATAAATTTGGGAGACTGACGCTGACTTCCTGTCTCCTCCCTTGACGTGAGCAATGTGTCTTGGTACAGAGCCTGCCATCCCTTTATTCCTACACACAGAAGTCAACAAGTTTTGAACTTCTCATCAAATTTAGTTTGTTCTGCTTAAGAGGTATTTGAAACCAGGGATTACATATGAGAAATGACTCATGCTTGCCAAAAACGTTTGAGGTGACAAGAAGAAACAGCACGTTAACAACAACAGTTTAAAATACACCCAGTGAAACTACCACAAAGGCACACGGAGACTTTGCCAAGATAATCTACCATACCCAGATATATTTTACTGGGCTGAGTCGATTTTACAGTGGGGGGAAAACCAAAGTTGCTAAATCCCTTTACGGCCCACTGGAGCCGGTGCTTATCTCAGGTTTCTGTAGTGTTAAGAGGATGAGAGTCATTGACTCCCCTGGACAGGACACAAATCCATCGCAGGTTAGTCCCCAGCAGAAGCTGGTACTCATTTTACTGACCTCGGGAGGATGGAAAGCTGAGTCAACTTTGGCCGAAAAGAAGGTCACTCAAATGTTCAACACTCGGCTGAGCCAAGGTTTGAACACGGGACCTTGTGGTTAGAAGGCAGAGATCTTATCACTGCGCCAACCACGACGCCGTATTTTTGCTATAAGGGTCATAACGGAAACTGACGACGGCAATGCCAAAAACGACGGCTCAGAAAAAAAAATATTTTGGATTTGTTCTTTACTTTTTTGTGTATGTCAACAGGGTTTTATTTTCTCAACGTTAAACTATTCAAAAAACATGAAATGTACTCCAATGTTCCTCCCCGAAGGTAAAAAAATACTGAGAACTCCAAGAAAGGTCTTTTCACGTTCTGTTTTATGCGAGAACAACGTGCAGATGCATTCCAACGTGCAGTTTATCGTGTTTCCTATTGTTCTTTGCCGTCAACGTCGGCGTTCTTAAATTCCCTATAGTCATCTTGTGAACTCTACATGCGCAGAGAGTTTCAATGTGACAGGATACCTTGTAGACAAGACAACTCATATCTTATTCTTTCTATTTATCTAATCTGACGTCATTTCTTCAATGTGCTGATGAAGGTGTTAGCATGTACGTCTATATTCATATTTTCGTTTTCGATTTCCGCTTTTAGAAATATAACCAGCAGCAACTATAAAACGAGCCATACTTAGTAGAAATATTTTTGACTGGGGGGCATATATGGCAGGCAGACGTTATTTACCGCGACATTCCTAAGTACTAGATAGCGTGAAAGTGGAGCTAAGGGCCAAATTACATGGAGTGTTTCAGCGTGGGCTGAAATTTCACCCTTTAAGTGGGGCTAAAACTCCAGCCTGGTCTCTTTGGCAAATGGTAATAAAAATTAATTTCCGATTATACGAAGCCCGGGCTGAATTCCAACTCGGGCCGACCTTTCATGTCCGGTTTTCGCCAACCAGGGTGGAATTTTCTGCCTGAAACGGCTGAAACGGCTTCTGTGCTGCGTCCACGTTGTAATCTGAACAGCGGAAATTTCAGTTGATAATGCTCTGTGAGTGAAGAGACATAGTGATCGAGAAATTCTGGTCAAAAGTTTGAATCTCGGTCTGGGCTGAGTTTCTCCATATATCCAAAAGAAAAAACCAATCCTACCCCGGCCGGGCTGAGATCTCAGAATTTAATCTGACCCTAACACTACTAGCTAGGACTAGATCAATACATCTTAGGTGAACATCTGTGTGAATTCAAGTTTAGTTTTAGTCTACAACACAGAAGTAAAACCTGATGAACCAGGTTCTCGTCCACCATTATTGTCCAATAACACGCGAGAGGCCTCATTTTCATGCTAACTAGTGCCCAGGAATACCGGGCAGACTTAACGTCTGTATTACTGTTATCAAGAGTGGTGCAAGTTAGGTAATAAGAATAATGACCAGAGAAAAATTGAATTACTTTATGATAACTAACCCCTTATTTTAATGCATTTTAGATCCACTTGCAGCTGATTGTGCTAGTGGAAAGTTGAAATACGATAGCCTGCACCCAGACCCTAACAGTTGTCAATCATATTTCACATGTGGTCGCCAAGGAAACCTTGTGAAGTCGAATTGCCAGAACAGTCTTCACTTTAATCCCACAACACTGATGTGTGATTGGCCGAACAACGTGAACTGCACAGCATCCGCTCGATAAAACGTATAGAAGTAAAAGAATTTGTTTTATTAGACATGTACAGCACAGAGGCCCCGTCCACACTGATGCGTTTTCATGAAAACGCATAATTTTGCGTTCTCATTATTCTTAGTTCAGCGTTTTCGACCACAAAAACGGATAATAAAGTATCCATTTTTGTTACCAGGCTTTGCTGGACCGCGTTTTCTCTACACTGCGCATGCTCGAATTGAACAGTAAGCTGAACGTTTTTGAAAATCTTGTTTTTCCCCGTCCAAGCTAAGACGCTGCATCTCCGTTTTCAAAAATCTTTACTCTGGAAAGCGGTTTCGAAAACCTTCCTTTTCGGTGACATACACCTTCGTTAATGATCGACGGAAAGCAAAAACGAATTAAAAAGTATGTTTTCAAACAAAAAGCATTTGTGTGAAAGGTGCCAAAATAACAAAACCTCGTTCCCAGGGCTTTTCCTTAGATTTGGGGCTAGGGCGGGAAAAGGCCTAAACCCAACTCAAGCGAAAAACCCTGGGAACGAGGTGTAGCAGCGTTCGTGTAGAGTTTTTAAAGCAAAATTCCTGACACTTTCTAGATTTTATCCCAATTTTAAAACCCTAAATTTAGGTCAGTAACTGTTTCAAACCAAAGTTTTACAAATTGACAGTGTTCCTATATATACATTTTTTAATTTTGAAAAGTATTTACGTGACAGTCGATACACAGAGGTTTTGAGCGATTAAATTTTGAAGAATTATTTAGCGGGAATATTGGGAATCTTTAAGCTGGAAAATCTACAGTTTTTCGAAACTTTCAATAATTTTTTTGAATTTCCAAACTTCCAGTTTTTCAGTTTCTGTACGAATCCTGCAGAAGCAAATTCCGAAGCGAAAACAATATTCCGTAGTGAAAATAGAACTCGGTAGCGAAAGAAAAAATCCATTAAAATTTCAATGTTTTAGGTCAGTTTTACGGCTCCGCTCGCACAGCGATTCCGCACCGATTCTATTTAAAATGATCCTCAACTGTTCAACAATAACTCAAAATAAGACTTTTTCTTACCTTCATTCTATATTGTTGGCTCATTTTGATCATTCTCTGTGTCTGTGTTTCTCACGTCAATCGATTTCTTTTGATCATTTCCAGTTTGAGTTTTACCATCTTGAAATGTGACGTGGGCTGGTTGTAGTGCCAGACTCCCGCTCGTTCATTGCTATTGTTTTAATGGGTGGAGACTAGCACTAAAACCCCAAACCGTCAAAATTCAAGATGGCGGTGCGCAGTTAAGTGAAACTGTAAAAACAATCGATCAGCGTAAATTACATGAACCGAATTATCATGCTTGAAGTCACGATGTAAAGACAGGCTAAAAAGACGCCTCCCTTTACGCTTGCATGAATTTACTACCAATAAAGACTATCATTCAATGACATGGGATATTTTCTATAATCTTCTTACACCTTTTTCTTAGTTTTTCTATCAAATATAAAACTAGTTGTAGCTCTCGCTAAGTGACAAGCAGTCGCCTTGCCAAAACCTCGCTGTTACGGATTTCTGCAAATATGGACAGAAAATGTTGCTTCTGACGAAATAGTAATATATGCAACGGCTTGCCTGCTTTTGAAAAACAAAAGTTAGCTGGACAGTGTAAAATGATTCTAAGATTTATATCACCTAAACGTCAGAGGTTCTTTATTGTTACCTTAGTTATGTTACGCTCAAATCGAGCTTTCTACTCCCTGGACCTCGATCGTTAGCGTGGATTTATGTTAAATTAAAACTAGAGTACTCCGTATTGAAATCCCCACACTTGAAATATCACAAAAAGAACGCAAACAGCGTATAAACTTTTAATTTTACTCACCTATCACTCTCCGTACTCTTTCCCACAAGGCTCACCGCTCTCGAACATGCTTGAAGTCCAGTTAGTTAGTTTTTCTCCTCTTTGTCAATTAGAGATTTGAGCCAGTACGCATTTTTGAATAGATATTTGATTTTAAAAACATACAAAGGCGAACACTGCTGCTTTGCTGTAATGTAAAGTCCGTAGTCCGCCGACTTAAATCTGTACTTTCGCGATATCAGCTCTCTACTCAACTCAGTGCTCCACACAAGGGAAACACTACGGAGCCGGCCGACGCTTAAGTTGATTAGGCGGGAAGCTGAGAAAATTTTAGAAGGGTCCAAGGGCATGCTTTCCCGGGAAATTTTGATAAACTACGCTCTGAAATGCCTATAAATGCGTATGGCTCAGGGTAGATTTTTTTCGGTGACATCTGCCAATTTTTCAAGTGTAAATATTATTGGATAAGAAAATCCCTAATCTAGAAAGCTAAAAAAAATTTATTTTCAGCGAATACCAAGCAAAGAAAAGTAAAGCAGAGGAAAGAACGAGGTTCGTTACGGCCACGAAAGTAGATAAATGTGTCTTTGCAAACATCGGCCGAGCGCTGCGGAGCAAGCAACTATTTTTGAAAATATTTCTTAAATTGAAACTTCGACGTCCAAGCCAAGTATGTCTCGCTGATAAAAAAAATGACATAGCCTACCCTATACCAAACCCTACTCTCCCCCGGAACCGTAGTCTGTATGTCCGTTGTGGATAAAATCGCTATTCACGAGTTGGGGAGTGCTAACAAACAAGCGGGCAAGTCTACGTCTTCGAGAAGAATTTGTTAACGGTACTTATTGTTTTCTCTATTTTTACTTTTATTGGGAAAAATCTTGACCTATTTATTACATCTTATATTCATAGCTTACTTTTAGTCATAGTTTATATTGAATATACAGTTACATCCCAATAACTCGAACCCTCGGCAATTTGAATTACCCACTAAATCGAACTAAATGTGATTTCCCTTGGATTTGCTTCACACATTTACTGCAAATTTATCTTGATACTCGAACCATCGAAAACTCGAAATACGGCTAATTCGAAGTGAATTTTTTAAAATTGTTCCTGACCTGTGGGAGTCCCGCAGGTATATTCTCCCTAACATGAATACTCTTCTCTTAAAACTAGGAAAACATTCTATTTTTCCCTTCCCTTAGGAAATTAACAATTATCAACATGTTCCCTAATTAAATAGGAAATTAACAATTATCAACATGTTCCCTAATTAAATAAACTATATGTTGGAATCTCGCAGAGAAAGTATTGCAAGACACCCCTAGCGTTTGAACGCTTAAAGTTTGTCGAAAAATAGTAAAGTCAAATTCTCTCTAACTATATTATATTTTACATATTAAAATTGTATAAAAGTTAAAAGTTCAAAGCTAACGTTTTTGATTCGAAAGTCATCTTCATCTGAAGAATACTTAGAGAGTCGAAAACGTATGTTTAAAAACTTTTAACATTTATATCATTTTAATATTTTAAAATATTATTGGCGTTCTAAATGGATATATTATATTTGTCACTCGTCCTTGTTCTTTCTTTTCCTAGCCGTTATGTTGGCTTTATTCGCACAGATTAACTGCGGGACTCGAGCCTACAGTACTCGGGTAAAAAGAAACGCAAGCGAAATTCGTTTCGTTTCGTTCTTTGCTTTTATAGGAAATTTCGTCGAAAATTCAGTGTCTTTTTCGGTGAAGTTTTCACACCAGGTATAAATTTTCGCTCATTAGCAAAGCGATTTCTATTCGAAATTTTGGCGAAATTTAGTCGAATATTCACCGAAATTTCGTCGAAATTTCGATCTACTGTTTATCTTCATTTTTGGATTACCAGTCAGACGTGCTAACCACTGCATTAGGGACTTAAGCAATGACAACAGTAACGCGAACGCGAACGACAACGGCTCAGAAAAACTATATTTTTGATTTTCTCTGTCCTTTTCAGTGTAGGCCATTAGGGTTTTATTTTCTCAACCTTAACGGCTCTGTGAAGATAAAACGACAAGTTTCTTCTTGAAGTTAAACAAATACTGAGAATATTTTTGTTATCACCTCCTCATAATTCCCAGAACTCCGAAACAGGTCCTTTCACTCACTCTTTTTAACGATAAAGAGATCCCTGGGGCCCAATATTTTTTTTTTCTTTTTTTGTTGTTCTTTGCGTGCGTGTTTGTTTTATCTTTCGAAAAAAAAAGTCTGTAAGCCAGCATAGTAATTATGTGTAATTCAGGAAATCCACATCACTTATA
>JAOCNB020427648.1:0-15147 GCA_026546465.2 Palythoa caribaeorum
ACAAGGTGGTGACTATTTTCAATTAATGGAGATTACGCGGATGCCAAAAAAATAGAAACAATAATAATTATATCATTGCGTTTACCTAAATTAACACCTAAAGTGGTTTTTCATCTTGGTTCCATGGGGAGACCCTTTTCCTGTTAATGGTCCAGATATGTATGTGTATATGTATATATGTGTACATTTATCTGTAGAATCTCCGGCAAATCAAATTGTAAATTACAAATTAAACAGTTCACTGCCTGCCTAGAATAGCGAGGCTAAATGCGGTAGTGAATATTTATACTTGTATTTAGAAATTTTAGGTTGGGTTGAAGTCTGTGGACACATCTAGTAGTGTCCGTTTTACATAGACGTTTGCCTTTATGATAACTGTGTTTATTAAAGAAGGTTGCTTCGGAGCCCGAGATTTCGGCTGTGAATTTAATTGTAGGATGGAATTTGTTTGCTTTCTTAACAGCCAAACAGCTCAGGACTTTTGGTTGTCATCTTTTGTTTGATGTTACTTTTACCGTTTGGCAAGATCCGGATTTCGTCTATCGAGAAGACCCATCAGTTGCCGTTGAATACATAGTTTTGGGTTCGATAAATTTGGACGTGAGCGACGGAGGAATTCAATCCTACTGTCACGTTTGAGGCTTTGAGGTTTGGCAAACCGCATTTTGATACGCATTTGAACCGGCCTGTGATTGGTTTCTATTGGATTAGCATTCTTCGCCAATCACGTTATTGGACTTTCGATCCGCCTTTGAGTAAAGCTCGAAATATTATATTTTGTATTTCTTTTTGTTGGTTTTTTTGGTTTACGGACGTACTGTGTGGAGTTATTGTCCACAATTTGGTTTGTGTTGAGATTTGATTGTATTCCGAGCTGTTGTCATTTTTCAGCTTTAAATGTTAAATATTGCGGTGGTAGTGTTTGGAATTGTCATCATCGTTTTTAAGTGCTCACCCCACTATAACAGAATAGGGAACTTAGACTTGGAATCTTCGGCTATGAGTCCGTTAAGACCCCAACTGGCAGGGAGGCTGACCTGAAAGCTATTTACATCAGTGTCAACGGAGGGTAGGGGACTTGTTCGAGAACCCAGATCTCCAGATCAACGCTTTAAATCGTTACTCCTTTCTCATTTTTGTCATTCGCTGAGATTGCGTATAAAATTGCTAACTTTGTTCCCAGTTTTTAATCAAAATCTCAGCTCAGTTCAAGGGTTAATATTGTTTACCTGTTTTCCAACCACTTTTAATCACCACCGGTGGTTTTTACGATGCCTTCTCCTTGTCTTTTTAAAATGAAGGATAAAGAGAGTTTCAAACACCACCAATAAATTAAAAAGTTGTAAAAACAAACGTGTATAGAACTTACGTTAGTCCTATATCTATATATTATTTAAATTTCATTACTAATAAGAATATCAAGTTAAATGGAGAACAAACTTTTTGAAATGTTTTAAAAACAATTTTGGCGACAACTAGCGTAGTAGCCCACACCTTAAATAATTTGTACGGTTCGCTTTTTCATAATAACCAGTGAATATAATGGCCCAGCAGCATGATTCTTAATTTTTATGCTAGTTTGAATTTCGATTGTTTCGCGTAAGTTGTGCTATGTGTCAATATATGAATAAATAAAGACTGGATTTTGATTAAACTAACGTCTCAGTGGCTAGCTTTTAAATCATCTGTATGTAGTCAGGTAATTACTACTAATCCGAGCCCAAATCGTACTTACGTTTTTCTTAATGTTTTTGGAGAATTAAGTAATGATCCGAGAAAGACGTAAGCAGATTAACGGCTTTGATATCGCCAATCAGGTTGGCTAAATTTTGAAAATCCATCATATCTTCATAAGCAAGCAAATTTCTTTTTTTCTAGTTTACTCATTCGTTCCCTTCCAGTATTTTTTTTTAGTTTAGATTTAACAAAAATTATTTTCTTGTCTTTTGTTTTGGAGTCTGACTCGATAAAGTATCCTAACACAAATTAAGAACACATTTAAAGAAAATTTGTTTTAAATTAAATATTTTACTTTACATTGTATTTCAAAACTATGTTGTATTCAGGTTTATGTATTCTTGTTGTGGAGAACATTCTGATGTGGAAAAATCGATCGACAAACGCCTCGGAACAATGGAAGGTTGCCTACTTCTTGCTTGGACCATTACTTATTGATCTCATTATGTGTATAAAGTGTAGCTGTTCTAAATAAAACAATGCTTGTACTCCATTTGTCAATGTGCTTCTTTGACGCATAGACTTGAGTACCATGGGAAAAAGTACCCAAGTAAACGTTGTACTGTTTACCATGACGACAATGAAAACCTCCCAGTGGCACGTGAAGGTTTCTTGATATCAGATAAAATTTTCCATTGGCAGATTTAATATGATTTTATACAGCCTAATTTGAACAAAAATTGGTAAAAATATCTTTAGAATATCGTTTTTGAGAATAATACAATAAAAAACGCATCGATTTACTTTTTGATTCACCTTTTTTCACTATGAACAGCTGAAGAAATAAATAACAATGGTATATATTTTTAGAATTTAAAATTAGCTTAGGTACTAAACTTATGTGTAATTCCTTTGTGTACTATTTTTTTCTCGACATAAACATACGTAAATTTCAAGTTAAAAAACGTACACTAGTATACACGTGTTAATTCAAAATGATTTCTCTTTGAGCAGGGCTATATCGGTTAGTGTGAGTTCAATTTTATAGACATTCAATTTTCGAACTGAACTTAAAAAAATAAACTCTACGGTTGACATGTAATAAAAGTTAAAAATTTAAACATCGACGTCCTCTGTGCCTTTAAATAACTTAATCCATGCGGAATTTTAAGTTTTATACCATGACACATAAAAGCCTAAAAGATACTAAATAGTTCTTGATTTTTTCACTGTTCTTCCTAATCACAAAGAGGATAGGCGTTAAAAAAAAGTCGTTTTACCGGACCTAATCAAATATGTCTTTCACAGTTATAACAAATTTAATCCGTCCTGCACTAATCTTACTCTATTTTTAATCCAATTTTTTTTTCTTTTATTCCAATATATCTAGTGGTCCATATTGATAAATTAAATGCATTTTGACAAAATATTTTCAGCATTAAATTCAAAATTTAAATATACTTTCCTACGCGGTCAGTTAGTTTTATGCGCTCTCCTAAACTACCATCGACGACGTTATTACTTTGCTATCAGAACATTAATACTGAAGGTTCCACTTGGCACTCTTAAAATTATTAGATAATCGTTTCAAGTACAATTAACTAAAGCGAACGTAATTCCACTTATACCCACTGAGACTGAAATTCAGATGCCACACTTTGCTTACTCTTCTTCGACTCCGAAATTCTTATGATAAAAAACTGTTATAAATAGTTTTAAAAGTGAGCATGTGAATGTAAACGACAAGGGTGTATATATTTTGGCTAAAAGCATCTTGAAATAAAATAAAAAAGATAAATCTGTTTTATACAAAAACAATTATAAGATCGTCTTGCCACCTATATAAAAGTTGACCTTTGAAACGCTTAAAATGATCAATTTTTATATAGATAACAAGGCATTTCTATAATTGTTTTTGTATAAAAAGATTTATATTTAGTTTCTCAGTTTTTTAGTTTTGCTCGACAACTGTATTATAACTCTAAAGCACTTATAAAGGTTAATTTAAACGCTTTTGTGATATTGTTCACTTAATCCCTTTGAATCTAAATGTCGTATTAATAAAGCCATTACAAATCCATATAAGAAAACAAAATAAATATCCCTCACTTTTTTTCTCTAGCTTAAATATTATTCAAATATATAGTCCACAAGTTGCAGTAAGAGATAAAAGAAATTAAGATACTGTTTTTCATTTCTGAATTGCTGTTTTTTACATTATTGCAATCTAGAGCCGTACTTCATTTTGCCCTGTTCTTGTTCTTTTTTTAAATCATATGAATACTTAGTCACACTGTAGTACAGCTAATATCATAAGCTCATTTGACGTGGCTAAATCTTTTGTTATCAAAAGAACAGCACTTAAAACCCTTCAGATAAGGTCCACGTTGTTTCTTTTGGTCTCGGTGCTGAGAGTATAAAAGTCATGATAAACAGTTGCCATTACAACTACAAGTGAAAAGAGCTTCAGTGCTGGGTTGCAGTCATGACTTTTCAACTTATTGTATTAACATTTTGTTCCATTTTAGCTGTGGGGTACAGCTGGGACTGGCCATGGCAAGAGCAAGGTTTTTAAGTTTCAAATCTAAATATCTGATGTTTTTAAGTTTAAGCTTGAACTATCTAGATAACTTTGTATTTAGATTATTTGATCTCACAAGAAAATTAAGATAGTTGAAGAAAAAAAGAAAGAAAGAAGGGAAGAAGGAAGGAAGGAAGATGGGAAGGAAAAAAGGAAGGGAGTAAGTAAGAAAGGAAGGAAGCTGGGAAGAAAGAAAGAAAGAAAAAAAAGAAAGAAAGAAAGAAAGAAAAGAAAGAAAGAGAGAAAGAAAGAAAGAAAGAAAGCAAAACAAAAAGGAAACAAAATGCACAATAAAGAACAAAAAAGAAAGAAAGGCTTTCTTAAAATAGCGTTGTAGACAATGCATTATAGAAATACGTGCAAAATTATCAAAATAATAATAATTAATGAATATATAATTCCATGTCCTAACCATGTAGATGCTGCGCCAGAGGATAAATTTCAAGTACAACAAAATGATCGTAAGTTAATCAGCTCTCAATACCTTGTGTCTGAATTCATCTTTTATTTATTCTTCGATTCAATTGTTATCATACACAATTATTCAATACTTCCACCATTTAAGCATAATCCTCTTACAATCTATATAGCTAAGAAAACCGCGTACCCCAAATCCCTCACCAATCGTTTCAAAACGTTTTATTCCAGCAATGTTATACATATTGGTTTTTTTATGTATAAAAATCAAATTTTACATTTTTACTTCTATTTTTTTAAATTTTATTCCCTATTACTGTAATTTTTTACGCTATTCCGTCATCAGACTGCTGTGTAAAATATATTCTTATAAACTAAAGCCAGTAAAGTGGACCTCTTCAGACAAATAGTTTATTTGCCGAAGGGCAAAATTTTAAAGGAGAATGTACAATAATAAAATTCAAAGCGCGTAGTTAAAAGGAGAACATATGTATATAAATGATATAGTTACATTCAAAGCGAAAGTTAAAGAGAGAATAGGATTTTCAATGTGATTGAGGTTATTTTTTGTGAAAACTATCTTGTATTATTTTTTACACAATAAATGTTTCCTTCTGTAATGGCATGTCGAAACTAGTTCATTTATACAGTTAGCAAGCTCCGTTCCGGGTAACAAAATATAAGATATTTAGTTTTGCTCGAGTAAGGCTTGCATGGTGGAGGCTGAATAATTCACTTTTGAGCCCTTCAAGTACCCGATCAAAACTTATCTATATTTTTACGATAAATGTATATGTTTTTATAACTTCTTATCACCTATAACTTTTTACTTATAATCGTATAACTCCTTATAATATATAACTTCTTATAAATTCTTTATTTTTACTAATAACTTCTATTTTTGCTTGTAATAAACTTATCTATTTTTACTTATCTACATGCTTTCACTATATTTATGCAAGAAAAAGTTTTCCCTGGTGTCTGCATGTCAAGCGGTTCTAAAACTCTAGAGGCAGAACGAGTCCAAACTTTGTAACAAAAAATCACAAAGTTTTGATGGCTTTTTAGGCTATGATACTGAATTTTTGTCAATTAATGTTGGTCCCGTGCATGGTATTGTCAACACCCTCAGTTCCAAGAAGGACAATTAAACGATGGAATTTGAATTATTGCCTAAATCACGGTTATTTCTGACTTGTAGCACGACGTTTGATAAACAATCAACATTTGTTATTTTTCACGCTTCTTTGGTACAGCCTACATTCCATGTATTGACAAATTCGGCTGTGCAAAGTGTTTGAGAGCAAAGGCTGCAGGAAAATGCAAGCTATACACTTATCAGCTTATTTACTGTCGTCGAACTTGCAGTAAATGTGGAGGTAGGTCCATTTATTGTAATGATGTTTTAAAATAAAATGGAGTAAAAATGTTTAGTAGGATATAAAGCCAAATTTACACTACAGAAAAAAAAAACTGGTCTGGGCCCATAGAAAAGTTGGTACGAACAAGATATTTTTGCCGTGTAAACCTTTAGTACCATGTTTTCATTTTAATGGGAAAAAACCGAGACCGGACCTCTTTTGCTGTTCGAGAGCGCTGTGTAAAGCATCTTCGTCCGTAAAATCTGGTCCGGACACCGAAAATCAGCAATGTAAACAGTGTGCAAATTTCTAGGCCTTGGGGCTCTTTTCGATCATAAACCGACCTGGATTGTTACCCGTGTAAACGGTTACAAAGAACTGGTTCGGGACCACTTTTTAATGTTTTTTTTTCTGTAGGTTTTTCTGTAGTGTAAATGGGGCTTAAATTACCTTTAGTCTTAACATATGCTGTTTTTATCTAGAATCCCAAAATCTTTGTTTGGCATTGTTCTGCTTCTTCTTGTATTTTATTGGGTATACTAAATTGTCTCTAGGCAACCTAAACCTTAACTTAATATAAGTGTTAAAACGATTAATCCTCTCACTTCCAGTTAGTGGAGTCCAATTTATATCCTCCGGCTAGATTTTCCTATTTCGTAAAAAGTTTTAAGGTTAATTTTGGTCATGGAACTTTCGGATAGGCTATTATTACCTAAACATGGTTCCTTACCATTCTTATGGCTGACAAATGACTTGGCGAAAGTGGCGTTATTCTTATTATTTATCCAAATTTGCTTTGTGAATTTCACATTTGCAGGTTGCAAACTCATTACAAACAACGTTAACGCACAACAATTTTCATTGATAAAATTGAAATTTAGTTTGGATAATCAAAATGCATACAAGAAAAATACCGGTAAACAATAAACAAACATTTGTGAAATTTATCATATTTTAATTTTAACAATTCCAAACAGTTTACAATTTTCCGAAATGTGGTAACAAAAGCGTTTCTTGAACAGTTTATGAACTTCTAGAACGAGAAAATGCTACTTAAGAACAAAATATGATAAATAACCAAACCCAAAAAACTACTTGCACAACAAATCCAACAAAAAATTTGTCCAAAACTAAGATGTCAAACAAAATGGCGGTACGCTACGAGTTAGCAAGCCGGCGCATTTGCCTTCTGGGATGGATAACAAGATGGGCTTTACAATGTACAAGCGGCTACTATGCCAGATCAGGTACGGAAATAAATTTCTCAGATAAAATAAAGACCGAGGGCAAGAGGTATGGATTGAAATATAAAGAATGCTTCATGGAAAGTGCAGCGCGACAGGATTTTATTCACGAGTCGTGAAGTATCATATAAAAAAGAATGAGTGAGAGTAGCAAATAGTTTTATGATACCAAACGACAAGCACCGGCTTTCCATGGTGTTTTTATTTTTGTTTATTGTATGCACTTCGAGATTCACTTTTCAATTATGATGAAATTTTTAATCATGAATTTCAATTAAGCTTAGAAGTAACTTCCAAATAGCTTTCTTAATAGTGGTACTTTTAAAACATGAAAACGTGTATATTTCTTAACATTGCCGTCGATTTGGTCTGAAAACTTACAGATAATATATAAAAAGCTTGAACTGAAACTTAAAACATAATGTTTGAAACTTTATACGTGATTTGTAAAAGAAATCTTTTAAGCTCATTAGTTCCGTTAGCTGTCACTAATTGTTGTTATTTTCTTTCTGACTGAAGATCGGCGAGTTTTTACAGCATTTCCTGAAAAAAACGGCTCTCTCCTCTCGCTTACTAGAGACTTAAATCATTCCAAGGACAAATAAGTTTTTTTTTCAGATATTTTTTGTTTTAATTTTCTCCAGTAAATTTTTCATTATATTATTAATCTTGAGTATTTTTCATGAACCAAGCAGCACGGCTTTTAGGTCTTTGGTTTCCTTTTCATGTAAAACGGCAAACATTTTCGAAACCGAATTTTCTCGCTTCTGTTTGGACGTATCGTTTTTCTCACACTTCCAACAACAATCTCCAGGTTGTGGTTTGCGGAAGAGCAATAGACGAAGGAAAATTTACTTAATGGAAATTTGAAGAGTCTTCTTAACATGTATATACAATAAATCTAGATTTGTTTCAAAACTTTCACTAGCTCGATAGATTCAATTCCAGATTTCAACTGGAACAGAGTTAGATGCATGACATGAATCTAACGGTTGAATCGATTCTTCCGTTGATGTGTAATGCAAAACATCTTAAGCTGATTTATATCTGACACACTGATACGCTTCATTAGGTCCTTATAAAGATGAATACAGTCCTTCTAAATGTGCCTTGTATAAAAAAAATGGAAAATGCAAGGAAGCCTTGGTAAAAAAATACTGCGAGAAGACCTGTTCTGGTTGTCCAGGTATGTTGATTACAAGCCTAGATCATCGACTTTGAAATTATGTACAAGTATTAAGCGAGGAAACTCAAGTTTCCAGTGTCTTGATACTTAACGGTAACTGGGGAGAATGCATGGAGTAAATGGTCCAAGTGGTGCACCAAAACTGAAAGAGAAAGTCTACGTGCAGGTGAAGTTTCTAGATATAGTCAAGCTCTGTATTTTTTTTGCACCAAAATCATTAAGGCAGCCTCCCCGGGTCTTTTAATGATTTCTTCGCTTTAGTGAAAGACTAGCAATACATGCCATAACACTCGTCTTGATTCAAAAACCACTTATACCTGCCCGTGCCTTCCATACACATAAATTGTGGAATGCACAACACATGTTTCTCTGAAATTCCATAGGTGAAGAACTTAAATCTCTAAGTCAATTTTCTCTGAAATCTAAACTGAAACAATTTTGATTTCTGTTAAATTGATTTTATCCCCCGTCCTATTCGTCTAGGGTCAATTTTGTTTTAAGTTCTTAAGTATTGTTATTCTTTCATTCCAGCAAAAATTACCCATGCGTGATATTGTGGATCATAATTCTAAGTCTGGCCATACCTATCACTAAATTTCCCATTTAAAAGCCGCCTGGCCATTGATATCATGTATTTTGTGAAGTATTGAGGGTAAATAAATATTGTTGTTGTTGTTTGCTATTCTAGAAACAAACGTAATTTTAGGCCAATGGTATGCATAGTAAGTCAAACCTTTCCGTATTTTGTCAGTCGATGGCATGTGGGGCAAGTGGGGCCGGTGGAGCAAGTGCACCAAGTCGTGTAAGTTTGGAATGCAGAGTAGAACCAGGAAGTGTAATAACCCTTCTCCAGCCAACGGTGGTAAAGACTGCCGAGGACCAGCTAAACAAATTCGCAAGTGTAACGCAAATGTACCTTGTCCAGGTGGGTTGCTACTTTTAAGTCACAAAAGTGTCAGCTCCAAGTATTACAACATTGCCACTGAGTAATTTAGTTAGTCAAATACTTTTAAATATCAACCAAACAAAAGAAACGCTATTTTGTCTCATATTGCAAATATGTGCTGCTGTAGATCATTCAATGACGTTGGGCCTGCTCTTTGATAACACTTATAATTTGTTGTAGATGTGAAGCTCTATTTAACATAAATGTTAATCAAAAAGAAAGGAATTAATTTTATTCCTTACATTTCGCAGTCGATGGTAACTGGGGAGAATGGAGCAAGTGGTCCAAGTGCACCAAATCCTGCAAGTTTGGAATGCAGACTAGAACCAGAAAGTGTAATAACCCCGCACCAGCTCACGGTGGTAAAAATTGCCAAGGCCCGGCTCAACAAACTCGCAAGTGTAGCGAGAATATACCTTGTCCCGGTGAGTTGCTACTATTGAATTGTAAAACTTTATATGTGTTGACCAATAATACATATCAATGTATCTAGAACATAAAATCTTGGAACCCAAAGCCACTGGTGAAAAATTATCATTTAATAGGACCAGCTAAACAAACTCGCAAATGTAACTCAAATGTACCTTGTCCGGGTGGGTTGCAATTTGTTAATCAAAGAAGTACCGGATATCATAAATTAGGGCATTAAAACAAAACCGGTTATATTAGGAATCACCACTGAATGGATAACAAATTTATGCTCGAACTGAAAGCAACAAAGAGCTTTGTCTACCATTGTGTTGGGTAATGATGAAGTACGAAGGGAAAGCAAAAATGCAAGTAATGATTTTCTGTAGGGAAAAAACTCACTGGGATAGCCTTATTAAACGTAACGACTGGATAAAAGGAGATTAATGACCTGACTTCATCCTTGATTTGAAATTGACAGTTGACGGTAATTGGGGAAAATGGGGCGAGTGGAGCAAGTGCACCAAGTCCTGTAAGTTTGGAATGCAGAGTAGAACCAGAAAGTGTAATAATCCTGCTCCAGCTCACGGTGGTAAAGACTGCCAGGGACCAGCTAAGCAAACTCGCAAGTGTAACACAAATGTACCTTGTCCTGGTGAGTTGCTCTTTTTTAACTTTAAAAACATAATATCCGTGGTTTTATGTTATCCATGTGGAAGATAAAATCTCACGGTGCAAAGTTAATATTTACATTTAATAATCGCAAAATAAATTGTATACACCTTGAAATCGACAGTCGATGGCATGTGGGGAGAGTGGGGCGAGTGGAGCAAGTGCACCAAGTCCTGTAAGTTTGGAATGCAGAGTAGAACCAGAAAGTGTAATAACCCCGCTCCAGCTCACGGTGGTAAAGACTGCCAGGGACCAGCTCAACAAACTCGCAAGTGTAACCAGAACGTACCTTGTCCTGGTGAGTATACCCAGTTTATGATGGAGTGATAGCAAAACTCCTTGCTCAATACTACTGAATCGAGGTTATACGATAAAATATATCACTTACTGGAAATAAAAGACCCGTCTTAGAGTCTCGGTCATGATCCCGTTTGTGGCTAGGGTCTCGGAAAGAATTAAAAGTTCTCTCAAAACCCACGCAATAAATACAATCTTGAAGCCAATATAAAAACTGCGGGACTAAAGGACAGAACTCCGACGGAGAAAAAAATATAATATCTTATTTATGGGATCCCCTTCGGTACAGGACAATGTAACGAGACCTACGTTGGCTAGACTACTCAGTCACTCAAAGCCCGGATGAAACAACATGAACATCCTAACAATAGTTCCTCGGCTCAGACCTCGGCGGTTTATCTACACCATTTAGAGAGACCGGTCACACATTCAACACGGGGATGTGGTAATCTTAGACCGGGAGGACGCCTGGGTACGAAGGTGCACAAAAGAAGCTATATGGGAGATGGTGGAAAAGCCCTCTCCCAACCGGAAGGGAGGGCTATGGTATAACCTTTCGTCTACCTGGGACCGGGCCCTCAGCCAACTTCCTCGCCGCCTGTCACTTGACCAATTTAGATAACATGACAATCAGTAACTTAATGAAGGGCGTAGACTACGACTGCAACGTTGTTAATGTTGCATTTTTTTTATTTCCAGTAAGTGATTTACTTTATTTTATAACATTTTATACACTGGATGGATAAACATTTTCATTACCATAATGAATGGAGGGTTGAAATATCTTGCTTTGTGCCTCTGGGTGCTACTTTAATAAAGCGTTAACTGTAAAAGGACCCTTAACACAGGTTACACCACACTGAATACACACTAGTTTGAAAACCTAGCTTTTACAACTTTAGAGTCTTCAAACTTCTGCTGATATTTTTGATTGCTTGAAGAACTATAATACAAGTGCTACGTCAGTGGGGCTTTTAAGCCACATAAATTCAGGTCGCAATTCACATAATCTTTGAGTGTAGACATTGCAAATAACCCTCCCCTTATTTTCATAGTCGGCGGTAACTGGGGAAAATGGGGCCAGTGGTCGAAGTGCACCAAGTCCTGTAAGTTTGGATTGCAGAGTAGAACCAGAAAGTGTAATAATCCTGCTCCGGCTCACGGTGGTAAAGACTGCCAGGGACCAGCTAAACAAACTCGCAAGTGTAACACGAACGTACCTTGTCCAGGTGAGTTGCAATTTGGTAATTAAAAAGTTTCGGATTTGATAAACTTTAATGATAAAATAGAACCAGTTATATCAGGAATTCTCATCGGGTGGACACAAAAGTTAAGCTCGAATCAAAAGCAATAAATAGCTTGTCTACCATATTTTAGGGGTTTTTTTTCTTTAAAAACGAAATATTCGTGGTTTTATGTTATCCATACGGAAGATAAAATCTCACGGTGCAAAGTCAGTGGTGCAAAGTTAATATTTACATATAATAATCACAAAATACATTATATACACCTTGAAATCGACAGTCGATGGCATGTGGGGAGAGTGGGGTGAGTGGTCCAAGTGCACCAAGTCCTGTAAGTTTGGAATGCAGAGTAGAACCAGAAAGTGTAATAATCCCGCTCCAGCTCACGGTGGAAAAGACTGCCAGGGACCAGCTAAACAAACTCGCAAGTGTAACACGAACGTACCTTGTCCAAGTTAGTATATTTATTGAACCAGAAACCATTTCATAATAATTTTACAAACATCAGTTTTTTTGTACAGCTCCTATTTCATCTTCTTTTCTTCATCTTTTTCTCTTCACCGTCTTTTTAGCCATTTCCTTCCTCTTCTTTTATTTTTTGTTTTTATCTTCCTCTCATATTTTTCTACATCTCCTTCGAAATCTCTTTAGTTCTCTCCTTCTTCTCCATCTCAATTTCCTTGTCTTTCATTTTTATCTTCTACGCCATGGTACGTTTTTTTCAAGTTAGCCTCAGTTTCGATATAATTTCTATTTTCTATTATCTTGACATTCATGCAGTTGGATATAACACCCGTTTTCTTTCACAGTTCCTGGAGGGTGGACCAAATGGAGTCCATTTGGCGTCTGTAGCAAAACATGCGGAGTCGGAATTCAAACGAGAACAAGAACGTGCACCAATCCTCCGCCTCAGTTTGGCGGCGCTAACTGTGAAGGACCATCTAAGGATTCAAGGAAATGCAAAATAAAGCCGTGTCCAGGTAAATCTCTTAGTATGCAGTTCCTCCAGGAAGCTTCTTGAAGGCAACAGTTTTTTAAAGTTTTTGTTTTTGAGGGCTCTGATCAATGATTAATAATTAGATTTCAATAAACTTTTTTAATTGAAAAAGCCTGATATATATCATGTTAATGAAGGGCAATAAGAAAGAAAATTTAGAATATGATGTTATGCGGATAACATCATCGTTATTGTTATTGTTATTTACTGAAACCAATACTGCAAATGATTCATCAAAAAACATCGGAGTCGAATCCACGATGGTCGGGTTACTAGACCACCACTCAGTTACTGCTGTAGCAGCTCACTGGGTGGGTTGTGTGGTCTAATATATAGATTTTGGTACTGCCTAAAAGTGACGATCTCTACATGACTGTTTTGCACCGGGTTTCCTGTGGTATTGGCACGCCCGGACCAACGAAAACGCTGAAACCATTCAAAATGATTGATGTTTATACTCTACCATTTCTTCTCAGTGTGGTCCTCCGAGGGAGCTCCTCTACAACTCATATCTGACAACAATTTTACATGCCACATTCTAACGAGTTTTTAAGCTCCTAGCTGCTCGTGTTAAGGCGGCGTGGTTGGCGCAGTTACAAAATCTCTGCCTTCTGACCAGAAGATCCTGGGTGTAAATCCAGGCTCAGCCGAGAGTTGAACATTTCTGCGACCTTCTTTTCCGCCAAAGTTGACTCAGCTTTCCATCCTCCTGAGGTTGGTAAAATGAGTAACAGCTTCTGCTTGGGGATCACCTGCGATGGACTAGTGTCCCGTCCAGATGGAGCTAATGACTCTCATCCGCTTAACACGACAGAAACCGTAGATAATTACCGGTTCCAATGGGCCACTTAGGCTCGTAAATTTTTTTAGCTTAGCTTATCTAGGTGCTTGTAACAAAATAAAGTATTATTGCTGTTGCTATATTGCAAAAAGGCGCAAAAAAAGATAGCCAATTTCTTACTTTGACCTCTACTTGCTTCTGCCGTTGTAGTTGATGGGATGTGGGGTCCATGGGGCAAATATAACGCTTGCAGTAAGACATGTAGAATCGGTATTCAGACAAGAAAAAGGAAATGCAACAATCCCGCCCCAGCTTATGGTGGTAAAGACTGCGTCGGTCCATCATTTCAGTCACGAAAGTGTAATGTATACAAATGGTGTCCAAGTAAGTAAACTGCTTCAATTTTCTACAGAACTATTTTCACCCAGGTTGAACTACAAAAAGACATTTCTTTATTTTGAGATGTTTGTTATTTATGATTAAGGAACATAATTTATAAGGTAGATGTAATCGATATCATTTCTTAGAGGACACCAGCAACTTTGATATAGCTCATAAAATAAATAGCTTTTTTGTGTGATTTTTTGACTAAATGTTCCATAATTTTATTTGTAGTTTCTACCATTTTTTATTTATTTCATCACATTTTATAGTTTAACCCCAAGGTACGGTTATTCTGGACATTTCTCGAATTTCGTAGCTCTACAGCTAATATCTTCGAGCACACACAAACTATGACACTACCTTCACTTAATTTTTTTGCATTTCCCATTTTATTGTAAACGTTTGAGGTATTAATAACGTCTTCGTTGTTGTTGTTTGTTGTTAAATCGAGTTTCTTTTAGGCAAGAGTAGCAATAAATCTGTGCATTCTAAGTTTGTGGTGGCAAAATTTAAGCCAACTGGTCTTGACATGCATCATTCCAAGGGTGCGATCGTTTGGGATTATTCAGGAATAGGAATACATGGATTTCTTGGAAGTTGGACTTATTCTTATTCCGGATTACTTGGATGCTCTTCCGCTCATTCTGCTCCTCAGAATAGTCGAAATAACCCGGAAAAGTGTCGTCACGGCACTATTCTGAAAGGCAACAACAACAAAAGAGGCGTTCGTTGGGTTAAACATGATGCGTGTTTGTTGTTGTGTTCTTTGCGGCATCTGTTTTCAACAAGAGGCAAGCGTGGCCTAGCTATAGTGGTCAGGGCGCCGGACTTGAATGCAGTTGACCCGGGTTCAAGTCCCGCTCTGACTACTAGTAGGATTTGTCTTCGGGTAAATCCCAGAGTCAAATCCACCATGCTTTGTAAATAGCCAACTGGTCTGCCTCCTGCCAGT
>JAOCNB020428268.1:0-23206 GCA_026546465.2 Palythoa caribaeorum
TAAGCTTTCCAGTGATATATAGGTTTATAGGTCTGCGATAAATATCGAGCGAGATATCGTACGAAAACTAGAAACACGGCCTAAGGTGTACTGTAACATTAAATCACAATTTAGGTGGAGCCGCCCACTAAGTGAGCATAATAACTAAACAACGTTAATAAAGTAAAGAAAACAAATTGATGAAACCGTTACACGCAAACAATTCGCGGTAACTCGCCACATAATAAAGTTAACCCAAGATCTGGTAATAATAGTAATCCTTAATGAGGATGTTTTGTCTCTACACAAGCTACTTTTCATAAAGGTCCTACACATAAAGACTGATCGATACACAATTAAAACTATAATAGACATTGCTTATGTTCTAGTATATAGATAAAAAGATAAAAAGATAAAAATAGAGACGAAATTGAAACTAGCTGAAAGCAAAAAGAAAGAATTCTAAGTTAAAATTTTAGAAAACAAATTTCATACAACGTTCATATGTACTTTTATTACTATGACCTACGACGTCTAATAAGTTTGAATAAAGAGAGTTGTAACAAATTCTCGACATTGGTTCTTTTTACACAAAGCATCTATGTTTTGATTTTTTGAGACAAATCATAAATTTAATTATCTAGTATGTTTCTTTATTAACAGATGTGCTGATTGGTCTGTGGATATTTGGTTTAATTCTCCAAGAGACAAAAGAAATCATCAGATACGGTCGGAAGCGGTACTTCTCTTTGTCCTGGAACATTTCCACACTCATTATGATCTTGCTACTCGTTCTCGCAGGCATCCTGTGGCTCGCTGGACTCCTCATCTTGAGGGAAGCTCACGGAGACACAATAATTCCTGTTAAGTTCTTCGTCCAAGTTCAACAGAAAACCGCCCACAAGCTGGTGTTGCTATCAAGTAGTTTTTTTGCTGTAGCATATCTGTTTTGCTTTTCTCATCTGGCCAAAACTTTTCAAGTGAATTCAACCATTGGTCCTATGCATCTCTCTCTTGTACATATGATCAATGATATCATGAAGTTTTTGTTCCTGTTCTTGATGGTGTACCTCGCGTTTGCACTCGCTCTCAGGAAAGTTTACTCGCAGTATGTGTTCGCCCAATCATCTCTAGCCACGAACACTACGGAAACAACTGTGCACTCTTTCGCCAAGTTAGTGTTATAACTTTTTTGCTAATTTTATAGTAACAACAACAACATTTTATTCAATGTAATACAATGCAATGCAATACAATATTTATTTATATTTTGTTTGTTTCATTTACCTGAAAACATACACTTAGCTATAAAATTATAATTTAGTCCTAAAAGAGCTGCCACGATAAAGAAAATAAATAATGAATTAAAGTTTATAAAATTATATTCAATTAAATATAAAGCTATCATAAACTGATCAGTGACGGTTCTTTGATTTTGCTAGTGGTGTGTGATTGAAAAATAATGACCGCTGTTATACTGATATCTGATCCGGACGACCCGCGCACCTGGAAAACAATCTGCCAGTCCTTCAACCAAGTGCACAGCCTATTAAAAACTCTGTCGTTGCTTGTAATCGTGTATAGTTTATTTGCTGTATTGTATTGCATTGCATTGCATTGCATTGCATTGTATTGTATTGTATTGTGTTGTGTTGTGTTGTATTGTATTGTATTGTATTGTATTGTATTGTATTGTTACTATGTCCTGCTGGCAAAGTAAATAAAAATCCTTTTCCCTTTTTCTTTAGAGTGGAAGGCAGTTTGAGCCAGTTGTTTTGGGCTTTGTTTGGCCTCACAGAACTTTCCAGTTTCAAGACCAGTAGTGATTTTCAAATGACTGAGAACACGGGCAAGGTGCTATTCGCAGCTTACTGCATATCCATGATTGTGGTGACCTTGAACATGTTGATCGCCATGATGGCCAACACTTTCCAAAAAGTTGAGGTAAGTGTTAGTGGTGTTTATTTGTAGTATGAACAACGGCAAAACCCCTTCTGTGCGATAGAAACCGAAGGACAAAGATGAAAAAGCGACACATTATGTTATGTACGCATAATGTGGACGGAGCTTTGATCGTGGGACGTGATTATACGTCGCTCAGTGTTGAATTTTAAATATTACTCTTTTGCCAAGGTTACACCACGGGCGACAGGATACGAAATGTGTAATGAAAACTAATATTTATTTTTAGTTTAAAAGTTTCGTTTTATCATGACACAGAATGACGCCGACATTAAGTGGAAATTCTCGCGAACTCAGATGTGGATGCAGTATGTTGACAGAGGAAGTGCGCTCCCTCCTCCATTTAACCTCATTCCTACCTGGCCTGACATCTTGTGGTGTTTTCGCTGGATATGTGGGTGTTGTATTCGCACCCGGGTAAGAGAACAGGGCAATTATTTTTATTTCAAGTTGATTTTACCCCAACCAAATTCTTACAACCCTATAACACTCACGCCGCACACCGACCCATCACTACGCTACAACATGTTTTGACCAACAAGAAGGAAAAAGACGAACCCAACGGCAGACAAGGAGCGGTCTACAAGATCAAACGCTCTGACTGTACAGCCTCCCACATTGGACAGACTGGCCGAAATCTCAGCAGCAGACTCACTAAGCACAAACGACCTACCGGAAATAGGTCTTCAAGAATCACATTGCCAAACATCACCGACTTCTAAACCACACTATCGACTGCCACCTGCGCTATGTACAACTCACAGCAATCTTTACAACGATTGACTCTGGGAAACTAGTTTGCTAACTTAGAACAGACTCCTTTTGACAGATGACAACCAGCGCCCAACAAACGAATTATTCATGACATAAATAAAAACAACGAACGAAACAGAACAAACTAACCTTACTTTAAGGATCGAAATTGACCAATCACAAAACATTATCCTTAAGCCTAACACCCAATAACTTCACGACAAAACCGATCAATCAGTAATTGCGAACCAGACTTTAAAATAATATGTATTCCGGCAACTGATACACTTCCCTCACTTGACTCTGAAGATGACTTCCGCATAGGTTGTCGAAACGTCAGTCACTGACTACTGACAACAGACCTTCTCGGGACGATCACACAGCACGATCAACGCCTTCTAATTTTTATCGAACCATCAGATTGCAAGAACACCATGTAGCAAAGAAACCAACTAACGAGAAATACAAGCTGAAACAAGTTTTGAAATGATTCTTAATGAGAAATTCTTTGACATAGCTTAGTCAACTTCTATAAACTGTGTGCCTTTTAGGAGCAGTTTTAAGCAGTTCAATATCGTTAAGTATGTTTCTTTCTATTTCATCAGATTCAATGTTGTGATGAAGAGAGGCAGGAACTTCAATCGCCTCAGCCAGAACCAGTTGATCCAAAAAAGGTAATAAAACTGTTTACTTTGGATTTACTAAAAGGTAATCAGTTCTTTCCCTGGTAGTTTCCAACAGATTTTTATCCCTAGTTCAACAACGGATACGGGTACTGAAAACAATGGGAATTGAATGTTCAGCTCGGTTCAGCAGATGTTTGTGGTGGAGGAACTGGAAGGGGGACAAAAAACGTCTGCGAGGAGACTAGGGGTATAAACTGTTTCGGTGCTTTACAATCAACACTCTTATTTCTCTTATCTGACTACACAACCCAACTATATATCTGTGGAGAGTCTGAGAGTCTATACGGTACGGTTTCGCCGCGTTCTTTTAGTACATTTAAATCTGAAGTTATGCATCTTTTTTTTCTATTTCAGAGGTATGAAATCATAAAGCGTCTCACTCGGCGATACGTGGATTGTGTGCAGGAACCTGTTAAACCGGCAAAATGCTCGTAGTTTGTTTTTCCACTGCTCAACTCGGACCTCGCATCAAAGTGCGTCCCAGACCAATGATCGTTTCTCCTGAACAGGCCGGGGTTGCAGCACATACTGCTTTGGACAAACTCAAAGTTATGAGGAGGGCATGAAATTCAGAACTTCATAAGATATTTCCAGACATCTACCTGCCGAGTGTTGTTTCTCTGCTGTATAACTAATGGAATTTGAGGCATAAGAGAATTGTGTAAAATATCTCCAATAATCAGTGCTTGTTGATTTGCGCCATATTTTGGCGAAATAGGAAAGCTAATGTTTATACCAATCTCAGTCTAAAATCGGTTTTTCATTGGACCTTTTGAGCAACCAAGTGATAACCTTAAACTGACTAACAACACAATGTTTCTTTTTAACTTTTTTGTCTTAAGATTTAGCAATCACCCAACGCTGAAGATTAAAAAATAAGCAGCATCGGGTTCAAAGCGATATAGAGCTTCTGAACGTCAAATCAAACCTTCATTTATTTTCGTATAGGAACATTGATTGTTTATGGTACATATTTTTAAAAAGATTTTGGTAATACTTATAAAAATAGCGTTTCTGTAGGTAAATGTGTCAAAGAGCTGCTTTGTTTTAAAGTAGTTGCTATGCTAGAACCTAAGAAGAATTACAGCAGCTATAAGTAAAGGAATCATTATTAAGTAAACCTGACGGCGAATGATGGTTTTTTTTTTCATGCAACTCACGGCTGAATCCAGGATTTTTATTTAGCTGTGTGATGTAAAGATAGTTGTTGAGGCTAAGTAAACTTTTCGTTGTGTTAAGCAACGGATATTTCAGAACTTCCAATGAAGCAGCATGCACCGTTTTCCAGTATGTAAAGCAATGGTAAATCTGTGAAAGACATGTTTAGTTTTTAAGAAGATGTAATGGTTTTCAACACACATTTTAGCTGGACGCGTTTGAGTCAATAAAAAGAATTCTAACCTATATGTATAGCCAAGTAATAAAGTCGGTAAACCTCCATCAGCCTCTGATGTATTAATTTTAGATGTTTGTAATAGATCGTAACCGTCTTAAAATTACAACCTCAACAAAACAGGTAACTTGGATGTCATTAAATTTTGGAACAATGAAGATTACATCACTACCGAAAACGGCCCGTCTCAATCAGAGAAACAGTCGGATTACAATCAGTTTTTTTACTGGAATTCAGATTTTTTGCTTAGAATCATAACCAACTGCAGGATTCTGGAAATCAGTCAAACCCAAATTGAAACATTCCATATTGCTGCACGATTTCCTTAGTTGAAGAAAACTGGAACCAAGATTGCTGTATTCCATTTTACAGTCGGTGGAAACCGAAACTCAGGTTGCTGCAATCAATATCATTAGTTCCTGGAAATTGAAATTCATTTCTTCAATAGGCGAAAACCGGAAACACAGATTACTGCGATCAATTTCCTCAGTTTGTTGAAACCGGAATCCAGATTGCTGCACCAATATCTCAGTTGGTGGAAACCGGAATCCAGATTGCTACACCAATATCTCAGTTGGTGGAAACCGGAATCCAGATTGTTGCACCAATATCTCAGTTGGTGGAAACCGGAATCCAGACTGCTGCACCAATATCCCAGTTGGTAGAAATCGGAACCCAGATTGCTGCCTTCAATTTTGTCTGTTGGTGGAAACCGGAAATTAAATTTAAAGCTTATAAAGCTGGCTTTCGAACTATATTAAAAATTTTGAATTAAAATGAATCTTTAAGTTCTCTAAAAATAAGCGACAAAATCGCCTCTCGAAAGTTACAAGTCCAAGCGATTATTGATATTTAATGATTTAATCAATCCGACAGTTTCCAGACCAAAAGTGCTAAAAACACGTGTCTTCGTTTTTTCATATTCAATTGCAGAGAAAAGTTATGGAGCTTTTTCGAATTAGGTTTTAAAAAAAGTCTAGAGACCGTACAAAAATTGATCTAAAACAAAACGTTTTTCGAAAAACAAAAAAACGTAGACACGTGTTTGTTCTTCATATATTAAAGAAGTTGCTGTGCAAATTTTAGGGAAAACGAACAAATTCCCTTTGACTTGGAACTCTCGAAAGGCGATTTTGTCGCTCGTTTTTAGAGAACGTAAAAAAACCTAAAGATTAATTTTATTTCAAAATTTTTAGTATAGTTCGAAAGCTAGCTCTATAAGCTTTAATATGATATATAGGTTTAGGTATCTACGGTTTAAGACAGATGCACTATGTCGTTTTGACGCAAAACACCCCTGAAGGTATACGGTAACCTTAAGGAGAAGTGAGATGTAGATATTATATTGTTTGGGGACGAAAGGGTTAAATAACCAGTCAGATATTCACCCTGAGTTGTGTTCAATGCATGCGATATGGATTTTCATTTCATTTGAGTAACACACAATTTTGTTGGAAATATTCATTCTAATTAATTATATAACAATATTTCAAAAGGCCTGTTTCCCATATAGATGTAAATCGTCGCAAAGAATCTCAAACAGTTTGTGGAGGGATGTTTGCAAGTCAACGCGAATTGTTAGCATTAATGAAATACATTTTAGTATTTGTTGCAGACAAGATCGACGATCGCAAACAAGCCGTAAAGACAGAAATTTTTCTATCTTTACGGCAGGTCTGCGATCATTTGGGATGTGACAACGGCAAACAGATGATATAAGAATGTCATCGCAAAGTGTTTGCATTGGCTCGCAAACATCCCTCCGCAAACTGTTTGAGACTCGTTGTGACAATTTACATCTATATGGGAAACAGGCTTAAGGTACTGCATCTCTTATGGCTACATTCATGTAATTACAAGTGTGAGGGTTAATTTTAGGAGCTACAGTATAAAGTAATTACTATGTAGTAGGTGTCTCAACAGGTCATCCTGTGCTCTGGACAATATTGTCTGTAAAAAATGAATATTCGCTATTTAGTTATGCAACTCTCCAAAATGACCTGCTATATACAGCACTAAATAATTATATCATATCAAATAAAGATGGCATTAAGATGGCAGAACTTTCAACTAATTTTTGTAATCATTTTGAAGATTGACCATAATTCATAGTAACTTTTTTATATTGATAAGAAAAATAAAGTTATGGGATATTACACAAAATAATATTAATTTATATTATTGTTATTGGTGTCAAAGATAATCCACTTAATGTTTTAACAACTTTGATGAAAAATTTACAAACCTTTTTCATACTCATGTTTTTAAAAAGATACAGGGTTTTGTAACTACTTAAAATTTATTTAATTTTTTTGCTAAATATATGCTAAATGCATAATATGTACAATCAAAAACTAAATATTTACAGGAGAATATGATTTTACTTTGGGATCACAAGTGCCAAAAGTGAACTACAGTAAAAAGTATGCATGTCAAAACTAAACATTTGGCTAAATCACATACAGTGAACACAGCATTATTAATTGTTCATTTATATTAGTAAGATTATATGCTGACATTGTTTTGCAATTTATGATTTTACAATAAGATGAGGTATGCAAGTAATGACTTCATAACTCTTTCCAAATGTCAGAGCATGAAGACACTTGGATTTTAAAATTTCAAGATATTTTTGTACAATGAATATTAAAAATGTCAACTCTCATGCATGGTCAGTGCATTTTAAGTCACTGAATATTTTTTGTTAGCTCTTTGCCTTATTTAAAATGCTGCTGTGACTGGCTTGAGTTGTTCTTCAAATGTTGGTATCTCCATTGAGCTCAAAGTTTGTGTGAATGTCCCGTTTGTGTTGTCTTCAGGTTCTGGTGTTGATGCTTCAGCTGTTGGAAACTGCATATCTTGAGCAAATGGGTAGAAAGCAACATTTTCTGGGTTGTACCAGGGTGAATTCATGTATTCAGGAGGAATCGGATGGGTACCTGAGTTATCAACAACACCATGATGCATTGACTCCATTACCCTCTGTCTCATAGCTTGACCAGCAAAAGTACCATGATAATCCATCGGTCTTGTCACACCTTCACCCAAAAGTTCTCGCTTTGACATCTTGTTTGGTTTTGGCTTTTGTTTTGCTGGCTAAGGTGACGAAAAAGATTTACTTAATTAATAATGTTCAGACGTAACAAACTAAATCCATTTACAAGCCTAATAGGCTCACTGGAGCCGGTGCTTATGTCCGGTTTCTGTTGTGTTTTAAGCAGATGAGAGTCGTTGAATCTCCCTGGATGGGAAACTAATCCATCGCAGGTTAGACATCATAAAGTAGTTCAAAAAATGTATTTCACAAGATTAAAGTCTGAGTAATTATATAATAACCTTTTCATACCATTGATCAACAGTCTTAGCTTACCTTATTGTTTGATGACTGCTGTGTTACTTTTCCAGTCAAGTGTTGTTTGAAATGTTTGCGAAGTGAGCTAGGATCTGTATATCTCTTTGGGCATCCAGGTACTTGGCATGCATAGGGCTTCTGAATGGGAAATAAATAGTGTCTCCATTAACGACGAGTTTGGGTTATGAATTCCAGAAATTTACTATCTAAAGTGATTCGTTTGTTCATATTCTGAAAAAAATGAATAAATATGAGCTAGTGAATCCCATGGGGACCAGCATGTTGCACTGACCTCACTACAAATTGGCAAAAGAATTAATAGCTCTTTCACCTTGTTCAGACTGTTTTGTTGCTTGCATTTTTTGATAAATTAGCCAATACAACAAAAAAGGTTCTTTTTAATAAACTTCACAAAAAGCTTGCATTTCTTTGATAAGAAATTGTAATTTGATGTTTTGATATCACAGTCTGATTAGATTGCTGATGCAAATATGGCAGCTCCCTTAGCACTCATCTGCCATGTTTTGTAAATTACCTTTAAGGATGCGGCTTTTGAGGAATAATCCTCAAAATATATCTCTGGAATACCAGATGTTCTTTAACATATTTTTTTATAAAAAATAGTTTCCCATTAAACTTAGCACTGATCACAACAATTCAACAACAACAATGATAATAATGATAATTATATAACAATATTTAATTAATATAGAAAAATGTATATGAGTGCATTAAAATTACTTTTGAAATTCCTTTAAACCAAAACTAAAAATTAAAGCCCAGCTAAGCATTTTGAGTGAAAGGAAAGTGGGAATAAAAAGATGGAATCTAGAAAATGATCAACAGAAATATAACCTGACACTCTGCCACAGTGCATTAAGTTGATAGCTTTTTTACTAACAAGAATAATGCATTTGAGGGGAAAATAAGCTATGTTCTTACCGTATCAAGATGAGTTCGTTGATGTTTTGCTCTATCAGATGAATTTGAAAATGCTTTGGGACAGCTTGGAAACTGACACATGTATGGTTTTTCACCCGTATGTGATCTCATGTGGATTTTTAAATTTTCGAGTCTTGAAAAGGCTTTAGTACATCCTGGAAACTGCAAATGCAAATGCAAAACATTAGGAACTCATTCAAAAATTTATTTTTTTAAAAGAATGTTCTTAAAGCACTAAATGGTTTGAACTCAATAGTAACAGTAAATCACGTTGTCAGTATAAACCTCAAGTAACCTGCCACTTGTGGATCAGACCTGCATTTGGATGCATATTTGAAAAGAAAGTCTGATTTTTACACCATTCAGGGTTTGAGAAGGTGATAAGAAAGAAACCAGCCTCAGAGTGCTAAAAAGGTATTTGAGAGACCCTTCAACATCCCCAATGGCCACAAAAGCTTGCTTCTTTGTATTCTGATGCCAGTGACCCACATTTGAGCTGCTGAAACTCTGAGTCCTTGTGTGACATTATCTAGGTTTGGGTAGTCCATTGAAAGTTGTCAGTCATGACACTGATAGATGTTTCAACAACCTTTATGGAAGTCACAAGAGTTATGTGAGTTACTGATAGTTCAGTTTTGCTATGACGTGATTCACTGCTAGACTCAATGTTTTGTAACTGACCACTTTCAGTCCATAATAACATTTTAATTGAAGTTGGCTAGCTCTGCTTAGTTCATTGTTTTTGTCTATTTCATGATTAAGACACAACATGATTCAATGTTTAAAAAGTGGATAACAAGGCTTTTGCAACTGTATTATCATCAATATACCTACTTATTTTGCTGTTACCAATAATGCTCAATTAAATACTAAAATTAAGTAAAAAATACCAAAATCATAATTACAGTTAAATGGCAGAGTTTGGCTTGAGAAAAATAGTACATAGAACTATAGAAATAAAAACACAGATGCATTTTCAAGTGTCTAGTGGTGTATTGAAAAGAAAAGAATGATATATACATAGAACTATAGAAATAAAGACTCAAAATGCATTTTTATCTATCTGGTGGTGTATTGGAAAGAAACAAATACATTGTGTGTATATATTTCTTTAGTTGATTGGGATCAACCCATGGGATTGCCCCGTAACCACCTTAAGATACCTCTGGACGGTACTGTATATATTTCTTTAGTTGATTAAAATAGTATTAGGGAAAATTCTAACATCTGAGTCACTGAAACCTGACAATAAACTTCAGATTATTAATAGATAGTGCATCTATAATCGTTGGATTTGCTTAAAATAATCATTTACTTAAAAGGACAAAAACCTTACAATAAATAATGATCTTTAGAACACCTTTAGTTCAGGAATATATACACTATTAATGAACAAAGGCAATTTTTCTTATTTAAATTTCCAAAGCATTTAACGAGTGGATTGTGATTGATTAGCTCTGTCAAAAGAAAGATTTATGGGCTATAGCAACTGGTCGGGATATGAAAACAATACAGTTTAGTGAAAACATGAGGAAATGTGGTTTTGTTTTGTATAGTTTTAGTACTTTAACTTGTTAACAAGTCAAATTGGCACAAGGTTTCATCTGCATTAAAGATGTATTTATCCCAAACAATACAAATGTGATCTCCAACAAATTATTTTATATACCCAAAATGCATTGCTTAGTGAAGCCATTTTTATGCAAGCACATGACTGGCACTGATAAACTGCAGTGACCAAACCAGAAGTTGAATAATAGAACTACCACCAGTAATTGTACCTTGTAGTGTAAATTTGGTTTTGGTATTCCTACATCAAGAAATTTGTGCCAAGAAAAAATTTAAAACATTCTTTAATGTTCAATTATTTAAACTACCTGTCAAACTAATGATTGATCCTTTATATTGGTTGTGAATCCTTTTCAAACATCATGACCATGTTGGTTCATAATTTGAACACAATCTCGCTACTTTTCTTAAGAAGCTGTTTAAAACTTACTTTGAAAAATTAATATTATATTCTTGTTTGAGTTGTAATGATTTCATATTAACACATGGCAATGAAGTTCATGGGTGAAGTGGTTGCTTAAACAACATGTTATTAAAAAACGAGAATTGCTGCAGATCTCTCAAAGAACACAAAGAATACTGATTAATGCAGAGATCTCGTGTATATGTATCTTTACTAAGCTTGTGCAAACTTTGAAATGACAATGAACATTTGGAACCCATTTAAAAGTTTGAAGCACTATATGTGACCAAAAACCATGACAGATTATGCTCGGTTTCAGTAAAAAGTTTGTAATTTATTCAATTACAACAGTCACAAGTGTTTAACACACCCAATCGTGACATGTAACCAATATCAATACAAAATCCTGATTTATGAATTCCTAAGTGAATTTTCAACTTTGTTGTTCAAAACCATTTACATGTTTGTTCGTTTTTGTTTTCATAAATTCAATATTGAATTGCATCTACAGATCTCTTCTCAAACATGTGCCATCGAGACAAGCACGTATTTAAAACTAAATTAAACTAGAATGGGAATTAGAGCAGAAATTAACTTTTGATACACATTTACATTTCAGGAAATTATACATCTCATGTGCACGCAAAAGTTGAAAAGAAATAGCACTGGCCATATATGTTTATCTTTTCAAAAACAGCAAAGAACAACTATACTGAAGCTAGCGGATCAAAATACCTTAGTGTTGGATATTATACAACGTTAAATTGGTTCAAAGTGCGCGTGTTCGCAGTAGAATTAGTTTGTGTTCACAAAATGAAGTGCGGAATACAACGCATTTTTAGTCGTGCTTTTTGTTAAATTTAAACTCGTTTCAGCCCCGTATTCTCACAGATAAAGTGTTAAAATAACAGTTTTAAATTGTTTTTGAAAACAGCTATACAGTATATACTAACTCTATATTCAATTTCCTGGGGCTGGGTTGACTAAACGTGGAAATGCGGCTTTTGAAATTAATCTTACGGCGAACTAAAGCCATTGTCGGCACAATAAACTGTACACTCTACAAAACAGTATTCTTTTCGCCAACTCCCAGGAGAGACAATTTCAAAGCTGAAATGGAAAACAAAGCCTTCGCACGGCTACATCGTTTTGTTGTACACGTTTTATTCTCCATTATTCCATTAATTTGTCTTCTTGTGGCCAGCCGCCAAGATGTTTTTGCTGTGGTCAATAAGAATCTTATAACCAAAATAAATACCGCTGCATTATTGATTAATGAATTTGCCTATACAATACACGAGAGCATCCTACTGTTCATAAAACCGTGCCATAGAGTAATGAATATGTGTATGTGACAATATTTTCGAGTTTTCTCTTCACTTTTGAGTCCGAATACGAAATACAACACTCTAAAAACACTCGATCTTTGTTTGTTTCATTTGTTTTGACATTCCGAGCAGAAAGCGAGCTTTCTACTACAAGTTCTGGTTATTTCGTGATTTCAGTGTTGAAAAGCTCCTAACGCGAGTTACATTAGCACATTTGGTCTCGGACCGCTGTCATTAACAAACATATTTTTGAATAATTTTAACACCGGTTTAGTCTATTGAAAGAACAAAGACATCTTTTTCACATATGCAAATTATAGGAGACCCCGGCGAGAATCGAATACCAACCAACCTAAGTAAACTGTCGCCCTTGCGAGCGCGACACGAAATATTGAAAACGTCAAGTCTTAATTGCGAACAACTTGAATTTTTGCTGTTCTTTGCTCAAAAAAAGATGTTGCTGAATAAATTGCGTCAACAACAACGACTAAATTAGTGTGTATTTATACATCGGTTCTCGAGAGAGCTGTGGCAGATACATCAAAGTGTTTTTAACTCATGCCTTAAAACCCAAGTTCACGACAGAGATGTATCAAATATCAAACGCTTTGACTTCGTTTTATCAAATCAAGTTTGGGTGTTCGCTAGAGAAAAGAGTTGATCGTAGCCAATTTCAAACATTTAATCATAATGTGGCGCACACATAAATTGCTTAAAAAAACAAAACAAATTGTCACAGCGAAAGAATAGGTATTACACATTTCAACGGCTTACCGTGCACTTATTTGGCTTCTCGCCGCTGTGTACCCTCATGTGAATTACCAACTTGTATCTGGCATTAAAAGGTTTCGTTTGTCTTGTACAGCTATCCCAGTAGCAAATGTACAAATCATCCGCCTTTCTCTGGTCAATGTGAACTTTCTCAATATGTCTCACCAAATCATTTCTATCTGAGTAAGTTACGTCACATCCTAACCATTTACAACGAAATACAGATTCCCTTTCCCCGTCGCCGTCTTTGCAATCTTTACTCTCTTCCTCGCAAATTTTCTCGTTCTTTCGTGCGACTTCAAGTTTCTCGCTAACATTTTTACCTTCGGCATCATTAGCGTCCAATACGCTCTCAAACAATGATTTCTCGCGCCGTGGCGGCTTTCGTTCTTGACTAGATGTGAGATGCTGAAACTTTTTAAGGTGATTCTCGAGAATTTTCTCCGAATCTGTCTTTAGTTTTGATGATCTCGAATGAAATTGAAACTGAGATGGTCCACCTTTTCCGCCCGAGACAACAGTCACATTTGGTGTGTATCCAAATTCGACTCCTCTACTCCATGGAGGAAATGATTTCTGTGTCGCATTCTGTGAATTCCTAAGCTCCGTTTGATTTGGAACTTGTGTCTGTGTAAATTGCGAATTAAAATCGTGAAAGGAATGTGACTGGCGTTGATGAAGCTGGCTTGGTTGACAGGATTTCGAGTTTGAAAGATCGGTCAAAATTTTTTCTCCCTCCAACTGAATAGTCGTTGTATTTCCATTGAGCCCAGCCAAGCTCCCGCTGTCGTGTACCGTTGTGTAGGGACTTCTGAACGGAGGTGAAGGAAACGGAGCTTTTTGTTGTTGTTGACTAATGTCTAACGTAGACTCGTGGCACCCGCCAGTCTGGCGACTCGGTCTCCATTCTGAGTTAATGGCGCCGGGGAATCTGACGCTGTATTCACTAGCGTTTTCGCTCGCGTGTTGTTCGCGTGAGTAAATTAAACCAGACTGCGCGACTCCAGCGATATTTGAGGAATCGCCACCTAGAAAACTGTTGAGTTGCTTACTACCAATTGTAGCTAAAGACGTCTTTTTCATGGCCATAAGGTTAGGGGGTTGTGGGTGTTCTGACGAAGGAGCTATTGTCTTTGTGGCGTTTTGTGTGTTACACAAACGCTTACCGGCTGAGTCTTTACGGCTAAATTGTTCACTTTGCATGGCGCTCAAGTTGACAGCATTGGAGGGCATTCCACCGTGTGTATTGTGATGCCCATAATAATAATTATACATACTCTGATCGTGGTCAAGAGAAAAAAACGGCTCGCTCTGATATTGGCTGTGCACGCCGGTTGTATTCTGGGGAAATGAGTCGAAATCTGAGTAAGCACTCATTCGGGGGTTTGTGGGTTGGCCTGGGCAGTGAAGCGTATCGCTTCTAACTCTTTCACTGGCTGATGCCAGACCGCTTGTCATGGCGCCGCCTTCGTTTTCATAAATATTCACGGACGAGTTATTCTCGTTGAAAAAAGGCGAATTTAAGGGGGCGAGAGGTGTTGAAGATCGGGTACCCTCGACAGTGGGTACGTCTGTAATCTCTTGCACTTGCTCCAAGACTCCGTGACGCCTTGCCTTGGTCTCGTCGCCATGCGCATTTCCATCTGGGCTATTGAAAAAGGATTCCGTGTTGTCGTCCTTCATTGCATTCCCCTGTAACATTCAAATAGCAAAGTAAACATAATTAGACAAATTTACTCGAATACAAAATAGAAGGAGAAGGACACGATAGCACTTGAAAATCATGCACAGCTACATAAGAGACAAAAACTCGCTACCTTTGTTACTTATTAAGTACTTCAGACAGCGTAAGAGATTATTTGCCCTTGTAAAAACACAGGGTTACTTGACTGCAACATATAATGATTTATAAAAACATGTAAATGAATTCACTCTGAGGGAAGGTGTTTTTTGCTTATCTTTGCTCACGAAAGCTTATTACAATAGGCGCACAGGCTAGCTATAAAACTCGAGGCACTTGGTCTGTCACCTGACTTTTGTGATGGAACTGTAGGGAGCTCAGTATGATTGACAGTCGCGTCGTAGAGCATTGATTAAGACTTATTACATTTCACCGCCAGGCCAATCGGATTGCGGCGGAGTCGGAATAGGCGGAGAAGTATTCTTTCGCCAACCGTTTGCTTTTAAATATGTCGGTATTGATGTTTTATTGCTTCGATAAGAGTTGAACGAGGAGAGATTATTTGCGTTGCGATTTTGGGTTGAAACAAGTAGATCAGGCGACGAGGCAGTTTACAAAACAAGAAGTGAGAACAGTGCGAAGTCAGTTATTGTTTTGCGTCGATTTAACGTGAAGTGTTTATCGCGGTTTTGAGTAAAACCTTAAGTTTTTGATTAAAATTGGCAGAAATTTGACAGTTTAAAACAAAAAAGGTATCATTTCCGGTGATTTTTTTGTTGGTGCGTCATTTTACTTCATTCGAACTTTGATTTGATATTTTACTGCCTCTCTTACGCTTCGTCGCCTTTTGAAGACAGATTTAATCTATGGATATGGAGTTTCCAAAAGATTTGTTAGCCCCGTTTATTTTTGTAGTAGAAAAACAGAGTCGTTGCTCTTGGCAATTCCTTCCTGTTTTTATGAATTCATTTATAACAACACTTTTTCATCCGGCAAACGAATTCAAGAGCCGAAGTGACAGGTCTTACCCAACATGCAGGCAAACAAATGCGCGCTTCTGGCGCGACCTTAGTTCTCTCCTGAACAAACAATTCTTAACAGACGGATATTGTGGTAGAAAAATCGGGAACAAGTGGCTGCGACTGCGGTGCGGACACAGTTTTCTGAAGACTCGAATGTGGATTTAAAAATTGCTCTAAGGACATCCTGAGGGAATATCTGCTTTGAGATTAACAAAATGTTCAAAATGGCTTTGTCCACTGAATTGTGTTTACTCTTTTTGAGAAAAAATAAACGTGTTACTTTGTCCTTGTGGCCTAGTGGAAGAAAAAAATGTTTTTGAACTTTGATGTGCAAATAAAAATACCGCCTTTTAATTTTGGCTAGCTGAGGTGACCTCGATAATGGCCCTTCGGCTTTTCTAATATTCCGAAAGTTTAACGCCAATCAATAAAACTCAATACGCGCGACTGCTTTCGTTCTTTCTACCTGGTGGCAGGAAACCGCACAATTTAAGGTACTTGCATAATATGTACATCTGGATCTCCGCATGAATTCAATTTCAACAGATGATGCTAACAACATGTAAGCTTTGCTAGTTGCTTTTTAGAGAGATTTCGATTTAGATCTAATTTAATACAAAGCTAGCGTCTAATCTTCCGCTTCAAGCCATGTTATAAAAAGCACAAGTATTATTCGTGAGAAGTGTGCTCTGTGAACAGCGGGGCGTCTGAAGTTTTGTCAGATAGAACTCGGTGTTGATTGGAGATTTGAGAAGTGACAGATCTTACACCTGGTCAGATGCAAACCCATAACGCACGGAATGGCAGTTTATACTGCACTGTCGCCAACTCAACAACAATTTTTGGAATTGTTCCTTTTTATTTTTAGATAAAAAAATCAGTGTTTTTATATTTTCAAAAGTTGTATCATCTGAAATGACGTGACACAGTTGGCACGCTGAATTCAATGTAGTAAATTTGACTAGTTCTTAAAATAACTTAGTTTTCTTTTCAATGACGTCTTTATTTGCGATTTGCCAGAAATGAAAAGAAAATCAATAAGAAAAATCAACGAAAAGACATATTTCGTGATTTTTTTTCTTATTTTAACGCTTAGGAATTCTTTGGGTAACGAAAGATCACCAACTTGCTTCACTAATGCAATTTCCTGTTTTGATATATAGATTTGATTTAACTTTGGACTTTATTCCCCACATATCTAAGTGTTTTCCACTTATGAGCCTTTGAATTTAGTCTAGAGAAGACAATGAGGAATATTAAATGTTGGTTAAACTTAACAGCAAAATTCTTAGAAAATACTGAAAAAAATGTGAGTTACTTAACTAAAGAACTCGACTCGAGTCGAAGTGAAAACTTTAACGCGGTCGATGTCAGCCAATCTCTACAATAAAAAGATCATTCAAGTAACAATTTTAGGTAAGACTAAATAAATATGTTCAAATACTAAAATTAAATTTTATGGAGTTTCGCCCGTACCATCTCAAAAACACAAGAGTTATTCGTATATAAATCAATGAAACTTAAAACTTTGGGTAAGAAATTTATATAAAATGGGAAACCGAATAATTAACTTAAAGTACTGATCGCATTTTATCGCTTATGAAGCCGGTATTTGAGGTTTATATTCAAACTTTCAAAAGATCACTAAGACAATAAGCCGTAACCCTACAACAATGAACGAATATGGCTAACAAATGTTGCTATATCTTGAGTCAAGATTTTTTTTTGTTTTGAAGAAGAGAAGTCACGCTTGAAATAACAGAAGGATCTAGTCAATTCCACGTCAGGTCCTTTCGCAAGTATTAGAACTGTTGATAATTTATTAGATGAAAATTAGGCGCGTTAAGGCGTTTCACAATTCAGAAATGACCGAATTTCCGTTGTTTTCCTGTTATAGACTCTTTAGGTCTTGAAAATAGGAGAAACGCTTCTTTCCCAGTTCAATATTTGATCGGATGTTTTTTGCAACATTTCCAATTTTTGGGCAAAAAGTTTGGTTACGAAAAATAGTTTGATAGACCTTCAAAAGACGAGTTCTGGTTTAATTGTTGTATTTTATATTTTGAAAATTTTCATTCCGCGAGAGAAAAAAAAACTTAACTAACTTAAAGAATTTTTAGCTATATTATAATTTGAAAAAAGTTCTGGAAGATGATAATTAGAATATTTTGTTATTAAATATTTTAGTAGTTCTATATTCATAATGGAAATCTTTTTTTTTTCCTTTTTAATTTTATACCTTTCTGTACCAGCGCAAATTAAAAACGTCTACTGAGTGTGGAGATAACTTTAGAACAACATTTTTACCCCGCAACTGTTGACCAAGTGTAGTGGTGCATTGGCTCTCCAGGATAGCCGGAATAGTCACAAACTGCAAAACCACAACTTTCAGTTTCATCCGAAAGTACTCTTCGCACGTTGTTAAGCACTTGTAAATCGTATTTACAGCTAGTTCAGTTAAGCTTTCACAAAAAGGCACTAAAAAGAAAGAACAGACTTTGAAATATAAAAGAAATTATTTTAAACTAGTGTCAGTGAACAAACCTTGGACGACAGCGATAGATGTGCGAGAAATCACCTCTTCAATTGAAACAAAGCCGTAATTCCCAAAGGCAAAGCTGACTCTTCAATTCTACTTAAAATATTCAAATGAATGTGGTTTTTGAACCGCGTAAAAAGTTTCTAAGCAAACTTTCTTGAGAGATTGACTGTTTTGCTTCCTCGACAGCCGATGACGCTTCATTGATTCTTGACTGGGCATTTTTTGTATTAGCACTTGATTTCAATGACTACCATTTGGCATTGACGTCAATTAGTTAGCAGCATATACTGCGTGCCTTTTGCAGTCGCACTTTGCAAAAGCTACAATCAGTATTCAAAAATTAATGTTCTGTAAAAAGCATAGATTGGAGACAGCAATTTTTGTGGAATTTTGAATTTTTAAACTCGTTGACATGAGTAAAAATGTTTTTAAGAAGTACATATAATTACGTTTACAGAATATGGAACTTTTTGAATGTTTAAGGAACTGAAATGCTATATTAACTAAATAGCTGTCAATCAAAAAACTTATTCAATTTGAAATCTTTTCTAAAGCAGACAGGCTGATTTTATTCATGTTGTCTTGATGGGAAATCGAATTATCTTAAACCGATATAAAGCTCATAATGTGAATGACCAAACCACACGGTTAGAAGAGATTTTGTTTTCCTTTTTAAACAACAAAAGATCGAAAGCCGAAAGGAAGAATTAAAAGTGTTAAGTATCTATCAGCTATCAAAAATATTTCAACGCATAAAGGTGCTTGAAACTATGGTTCCCAATCACATTAAAGACTTTGCTGTTCATTTGTTTTTTTTTCTCCTTTTATCCTGTCCGGTTTTTTTTTCTTTTGAAGATAAAATGTATATATACGTTTATGCTTGGTAAGAAGTACTCTAAAAACTCTTTCGGGTTATCAGAAACTTTTAGTGGAAAATAACTAGCGTTGTGCTCGCGTATTACTGATTGTCTTAGTTGAAGAACTGACGCATTTTGGCCCAGTAAACATTTGAATTGTAAAAGATGCACGACAGAATGGCTGTAATAGTACTTCTTTGAGCATAAAGATGAAAAATCCCTTCATTGAGATCGAAGCTGATGTTCAAAAGTACAGTCTACTACTACAGATGAAAATTCTGTGAGGCAAATAAAGAAACAATTGCTCTCGTAGTCTCGTCCTCTCGATCTGAGTTTTTTCGACATTATGAGCTACAACAAACAGCCTTTTTCTATCTTTCTTCATGCATTTTTTCCACTGAATGGCACGAACCACGTGCGGCTTCAGTTCAGAGAGAATTGAAGATAACTGTCGAGGACTTAATTCTGTCATTATTCATTTTATATCATTTCTATTAGGACCTTGCTGAAAATAAATTTTCTCGATCGTCTCACTACCTTAAAATATGTCAACACACTTTTTAAAAACTTAACCTTGTTATTCAATTCCGTGTCAACCGTGCACTCACCTCACACAGAGCGACCAGCGCTTCGAGGAGATTCATGTTTGCCGTGCAATAACTGTGGTGAAATGAAAGCTTTGGGCTTGTTAACCAGGTCATAGAACCCCATTAAAGTCCATTTAATTTGGTTCTCGATACTATAAATATACAATTGAGCCGTGTGGGCTCAGGTAATTGGTAATTGTCCGAGTGTTATTGGCCCGTTAACAATCGCCTCGATAAAGTTATCTGACAAATATCGTATGATTCACTTTGCTTGCTATTAGTTTTAATCAATTCTTTTTCTGACAACCGCATGCTTCAAGTTTTCTTTAAGTGTGTGACCTCACAAAACGCTTTAAACGTAAGGAAACGGCAAGACTCACAAGTAATTCCTACCAAGGCAATCTCAGGGGAAAAAAACTTGCCTATTGAAAAAACCGCATACAAAAGAGAAGACATATTTCTTTCACACTACTGTATAACTCATAAAATTGTCTTTGCACGCGTGCAAAAGTTGCCAGAATCATAAAGAGTTACAAACCATATCTTTCAGCACTTGGGCCAATATTGTTTAGTAATACCCATTCATTTGTACTATACACAAACGTTGACCTCGTTGTGGCTTAACAACACTCAGTTTCCATAAAAATTAACTTGCAAGTAATACGTTATATCAGTATCGACTATAGCCTTTATAGTTCTCAAAGATGTTTTATCTATTTGTTTCCTTTCAGAATTAGTATTGTTTTTAAACAGTTTTGTTAATCTTTTATTATTGCGTGGTCAGTTTTAGATCCGTGTCTCCTCAAAAGAGCTGTAATTTATCTGTTGAATATGGTATGATAATTAAAGTTGTTTTAAATAGGATCGACAAATCCAAAGCAATAATGAACAACTTGCGTGATAGAAATCGTATGCCATGTTAGAGGCTCAATTAAGTGGATCAAAGCACGTGTTAAATTCAACAATATTGAAACAGTGACGCAAAGAAACTTTAAACGTTTTCTGATTAAAATTAAAAAGATGAATGACGTAAGTTAATTTCTCCACAAAGCAAATAATTTTATTAGTTTTGTGTGGAAACTGGTTACTTTTTCAGCGGAGTAAAATATCAAATATTTGATCTTTGACCATAGGATTTTATCTAATTATACTTGCTTGTTTGATATACAATGAAATCTATATGTTTGTGATCTGGGTTCGGCAGAGATCTTGAATTCAGACCCAGCTTACGATCAATAACAATACATGGTAGCTGTAGTATGCAGATAGATGTACAGCGAACCGCTATCGAGAAATATGAAATAACTGTAATACTAGTTGTTATTTTTTCTATTATAAAATTTGACTGAAAATGAGTTTCCAAAACAACAAATGTTTGCGACTAAAATTGTCCTCTTCAGGGTTTCTTTTGCCGCTAAAAGTTTAAGATTTAATATATAATCCCAAGTTCCCCCCCCCCCCCCTTCCCCTGAGAAAACGGAAAATGGAGCATACTTAGTTTCTTTTTTGTTCAATGATGAATTATAGTTTTTTTAGTCAGTTCCGTAATACATTACATGCCTCTACGGTAGTTTCAGATAAGCCTCGGTATTCTTACGTTTTACAACAATTGCCGCAGCATTAGATTTTAAAATTAAATAGTCATCTTTTTCCAATTTGCATTAAAATTCGTACCATTAATTGAATAAACGTTCCACTGAAGATTACTTTGAGTTTGATTTGATGCACGTTTCTTTTCCATCTCAGCCTAATTCGCAAAAGTCACCAACATTCCAATTTTTAAGAATTGTAATCTGGAACTGATACGTAAAACGTATAGCAGATTACTGGAATGAAATGATTTTCCTTAATTTGCTGTCCATGCAGAAATTAATTCTAAATTTCAACCAAACTAACGTCAAAACTACTTGTTGTTAAGTGTCCAATTAAATGTAGTTTCGATTCCTCTTCCATTTACAACGATAACAAGCAATTAAACCACAAAGATTTTCTCAAACTTCCCATGTGCCGAATCTGGTACGCTTTGATTCGTCACATGTGAAGTTCAAAATTTATATCTGAAGAATTATTTGCAATTTTAAGTGACGTTTTAATATAGAACTTGTGGGATGCAAATAAATCGCAAATACTACGTCCTGCAGACGTACGATTCCTGCTTATTATGAACTGATCAAGCATATCTTGGGTAGGAAGCTATTCCACTGTCTTTAGTGATTCAATCATTCTTTGGTTCTGATTATTTTATACTAAATGTAAATCTTAATTGTACAAACTTCTGTTCTATTCTTTCTTAAATATTATAGAAACTAATGTCGTCCAATTGCCGCTAAAGTGTCAGTTCTTTAGTTTGTAATTTAAAAAGTTCAAGAATTTGATATAGCTATTGTTTGATATTGTTTGTTTTAAAAGGTCAAAACAGGTCATCCGTTTTGTTCAAATTGTTTTATTCCAGATGAAAATGTGCTTTTGAACGTTAAAACAAAAAATTAAAATAAAAAAATTATTTGTCCTTTAATGCGAGCATTTATATAATAAACAGTTATTGTATAATTACCATTTGTTCGATGCGAACAAATTATCTGCAATAAAAATATTCTGATTTAACTGAAGAAAAATGTATAAGACAATCAAACCATTTTGTCGAAATAACCACAAAAATTTTACGCCCTTGCTTTTTCAAGTTAACTCTTTTCGGATATGACGATATTATGGAAAGAAACTTAGTGCTATACTGCAAACAATCTAGTGGGTTGTTTCAAAACTTTTATTACGCTCGCAGATTTTGTGTTCTTTAGCAGAGCATTTGTGGCCATAGAACGATGAAATGTCTTACGCCAGACGGCTGCTTGAAAATGTGATTCTCACTCGCAACAATCAGGCAATGCCGGTGGCAAGTTCTGAAGTAGTGTTATTACATTTCGAACGAGGCACCTGTTGAGACTTGTCAGTTTTCAAACTATATCATGACGTCAATTATAGTAGACATTTAAGTGGATAATCGAAACTCAAAGAACAACGATGAGAAAAAAAAATACAGTTTTAACGACAGTTAAGTGATGTATTGTTTGGAAAACCACAATTTTCCTTGTTAAAACCTGTCATTTTGTTTTAATTAGTTACTTGAGAATAGCAGGGGGTCGCTACAGTTTCGTACGTCAAACAACAAATCTCTTTCGACCAAAACAAAACAAATAATTGCAGTACTTAACTACATCACCGTAGTATGGTATTATAACGAAATTGAGTTATGTAAGTGAAAATATTCAGTGAATAATTTCTTTCGGAAATTTAATTTGGGATTGTTAAAGGGGCATAGTCACGGTTCTGCGCATGCTCCGGAAACTTCAATTTTATCAAATTTGTTCCGGCCCGGAACGAT